>JABYQR010000731.1:0-10021 GCA_022592445.1 Cytidiella melzeri | reverse complement strand
CGGTGGAATCATCTCCCAGAAATTGAAGGAAGATGGATTCTACCACCCTATCGCCTACCGGTCCGCCTCTATGACTGAAGCAGAGCGTAACTACGAAATCTTTGATCGGGAGATGTTAGCCATCACCGAGCTCTCAAAGATTGGCGCCACTACCTTGAGGGCTCAAGGAACCGTTTGAGATCTGGACAGATCACGCAAACCTGCAGTACTGGAAGACTGCGCAACACCTCACTCGACGTCAAGCACGTTGGTCACTACTCTTGGCTGACTTCGACTTTGTGTTAGTACACAAGCCTGGCAGTACCATGATACACGCTGATCCCTTCTCGTCTTCACTCCACGCTGTCACGGACGAAGAAGACAACAAGGATCAGTGGTACTAAAACCGGAACACTTCCGATCCTCGCTACCAGTGCACTCGCCACTGCTTCTCCACTCGAATCAAAGATCCGAGAATGCACAGAGCAAGAAGCAGAAGTGCACAAGCTCTGGCTACCCTTCGAAAGGAGGGTCCTCGCAAACTTGTTGGCGGTTTACTCGAATGGGAAGAGAGTGACGGACTCATCTACTACAAGGGAAAACTCTATATCCCTAACAACAAAGAGCTCCGTCACGAAATGTCAAATCTTGCCATGACACACCCGGGCTGGTCATCCAGGCAAACACGGCACCATAGACTAGTCTCACGACACTATTGGTGGCCAAAGATGAATGCTTCGTAGAGACTTACGTACTAGGCTGTGATCGCTGTCAGCGTTACAAGTCAGCTCCACATCCTAAAGCAGTACTACAGCCTCAGGAAACTCCGGCCGGACCTTGGGAACACATTGGTGTAGATCTCATCACTCAGCTGCCACCTCTAAGGGATTTGATTCGATCGCGGTCTACGTCGACCATTACTCCGATCAAATGCACATCATCCCTACCACCACTAAGATCAACGCTGAGGGGATTGCCGATCTACATTAAAAAGAAGTATTCCGACTTCACAGCATTCCCAAGAAGGTGTTCTCTGACCGAGGACCCCAGTTTGCAGCGCGCTTCATGCGTGCGCTCTATCACCACTTAGGCATAGAGACTGGTTTTACGACCGCCTAGCATCTGCAAGGAAATGGCAAAGTCAAACGCAAAATCCAGGATATCAAACAATATCTGCCTCTATTCTGTCAGTAACAACAAGATGACTAGGTTGATCATCTACCGGCGGCTGAGTTTGCACTCAACTCGCGAGTACACGCGGGTAATTCAAAAACACCATTTGAGGTCATCTACGGATATCACCCTGACTTTACCGTACCAGTCGGCAAACAAGGCAATATCCCATTAGTTGATGAGCCCCTTGACAATATGGCTCAAGTATGCAAAGAGATGGAAGCAGCTCCTTGTTTAAGCAAAGAAAAGATGAAAGAACTCTACAAATCCGGAAAGCAATTTCCATGCGTCTTCCAAGTGGGCGACATGGTCTGGCTGAACACCAAGAACGTCAACATCCACCAGGCTATGCCTAAACTTGGTCCTCAACAACTTGGCCCATACAAAGTGATTGAGTGCATTGGCAATCCTGACTACAAGCTCAATCTGCCTAGCTATCTCCAAATCCACCCTGTCTTCCACATTAACCGTCTAAGTCCCTGGCACAACAACAGCAAAGATGTAACTCCACCTCCTGATCCTATTGTTATAGAAGGAGAAGAACAGTGCATTGTCAAAAAAGTGCCAGACAGCAGACTACACAGACAATGGAAGAAGCTACAATTCCTAGTCAAATGGGAAGGGTATTCAGACAGACACAATAGCTGGGAACCAGTAGAAAACCTCGAGAATAGTCAAGAAGCGATTGACGACTTCTACAAAGCAAACCCCGGAGCGCCCCGGGTCATCAAAGCTTCACTCTTCGCAGATCTCTGTTTGCACTTTCGGGAATTCAATACCCAGACCGACCCCGCTTTCCTTCGCACGATCTATCCATCTACATACAATCTTAGCTGGGATGAAGGCAAACACATTGGTCTGGATATCTCAAGAACATCACAGTGACGGGTAATGTCGAGTCAACAACACCAGAAGGGGAGAAACTTCCTAGCATCCTTCTGACCAGACAATCGGGGCAATTCTGCTGAATCCCTGTAGAGAGGTAGAAGACCTCTATCACCACAGCACAGTGATGCTTTGCAAGGACGCTCGATTTTAGGAGGGGGGTAATGTCATGGATGGCCTGACTAGCCCTTAATTTTTGCAATTTACCTCTTGTTTTTGTCTGTAAAACTCCGGGCTGCAGCTCAGTTGCAACCTTCTCTGCATAAACTCCTTTGCACGTCTATTAAGCGCCCGTATCACGTGGCTTAGACGCTCCACACGGTCACATTACTTGCTACTACGTCACACTTGCATGTGACTTAGCTTAAGTAAGACCACATGGCTACAAGCACATGGCTCAGCCCATAGCTAGGGTTTGACGTCATAGATACCATCCACATGAGCTCCTTATTGTTCTTTCCCTATTGTTCTCTTTATGGAAGGATGTTCTCACAGGTGTGGGAATGGAATACAATAGTTGGTCTCCTTTTAGATAGATTCTCTCACGAGTAGAGTTCTTGGCAAGGACTAGACAATAGCTATTGTTCTCCTTTAGGTAGTTCTTTTGTTCTTCGTTCACACGGCTTCTTGCAAAGCCTGCCCTCAACATGGTCTGTGCGCACGTCCCTGAAGTCTATATATACTGCTGCATGTACGCTCCTAGCCCCCATCTCGACCTCTTGGTCTTTACTGGGCTAGGTAAGCAAATCCCCTCTGTACTACATAGCTGGTAGTCAGAATACTAACTTGGTCTTTACTGGGCTAGATAACTTGTATAAAGTCTGATAGCTGGTGAGAGCACTGTGCTACACGCCTTCCACCACCTCCTCGTCGATATCCACTTCGTGTCCCTGTCTGTCACGTCGAGCCTTGTCTCCGTGTCAATTCCCATGCTTTGGGAAACAAGAGGGTCACATCTGAAAAAGTGTCAATGGGCTGGTACACGCTGGAACAATATCTCATTCTTCAGGAATCAGGAGATGCAATTGATGATCCTGATACAAGTACTGTCCATCATGTGTCATGCACCACGACCAAAGCTTGTAGCACAGGAGCTAATCTAAGACTTGTTGCATCAGCACTGCACATTAACCACAGGATACATTAAGCCCACCCTTACAATCATATCTGTTGCTCCAAGTCTTTTCATTGATTCAGTGCTGGCCGGTAAGTACATGGTCTCCCATGTTGGACACACCTTGGATCACTGTACTTATGTTGTTCTTATAGCTATCCATATCACTGTTCATTCAAACTCTTATCAAACTGCAGGTCTTTCTATTGCTTCAGCACTGGTTGGTAAGTACAATGTTATCTGTGTTGCACTTGCAAATGCCTTGGGTTACTAAACCCTGAATAACTCTTCAGCTAGCCATTTTACTGCCTGTTCAAGCCCTTTTCACACCCTTTGACATCCTACCCTATCATGCGGTTCTCAACCTCTCTTGTTTTGTTTGCCACTGCTGTCACCAGCACATTCCATACCACTGTGACTGTGTCTGCCACCCCGTATGGCAATAGAGGATCCCACAATCCCACTTCCACCAACATCTTGGAGAGATGCATCCCAGACAACTCTTCTGATCTGTGTGTACTTCATGGAAATGATCTCAACAAACGGGTTCACCTCTTCTCAAAGTCGAAGCATGATCTTTATGATGCAGATGAGGAATCATGGCCAACTCCAGCAGAATTGGAGGCTGCCAAGACATATGTAGTAGACTTCAGGGAAAAGCACACACCTGAGCGGCAGGCGGTGGAATTGGAACGTGCTTTGGTGGAAACACGGGAGGCCATATCCAATGGCCACAGATTGAAGGGGCCTCCAGGTGGAATGCCAGTTGAAGGACAACAATGGTTTATTTATATCCAATATTTGCTGAAGCATCCGGAGAAGGTGGAAGAGCTGTCCCAACAGGTAAATGATCCAGAGGTCAAAAGGCTTTTATCAGAAATCCAGTTGCCTACAAAAGAATTGTTCAGGTCATGACAGATATCAATCATGTTTCATTTGCCACCTGTAAATAGTAGTCCACTTGCTTGATAAGAAGCTGCACATCACACATTTGCTTGAGATTGCCAGAAGTTGTTCAAAGCAGACTAAGAATGATATAGTACTGTACAGTGCACACAGTTGCCAGTAAGAAAAAAACAGATACATGAGACTCACTAGCTGAGCTCATGGAAGCCACCTATCTACAAAAAAACCAGAAATGAAGGTGCCAATCAGTAGGGTGAGAATGTGGAGGTTTCCAAACCAAGGATCCCATGTCACGGTCTGGGTATGCTAAGAGGGTTTAGTCCAATTCCAAACTTAGACAAACAAATGATCATGCTTCCGGGGCTCTATGCACTGCCTAACGGCAGTTCCGACCATTTTTTGAAGCAGGTAGAAAGATGGCTCAGCCGACAGAGGACACAGCTTAGCACTGTCCTATGAAAGTGTTCTTGGGTACCTGCTGACCAAATTGTTGACCCATGTAATCAAGTTTGGAATCGAGTACACCTCTACGTATCTGCAAGGAGGGTCAGCAATGTGGTAGGATTCCACAGATCACGGAGAAGTGTTTCACTGATTGATGTATGCAGCAGTTCGGAAATTGATTGGGTCACAACCAACGTTCTTCATCGTCGGGATGTTGATAGACACGAATACAGTCGACTTTCATGGTAGATGTGGATGTGAGATGTTTCAAGACCACAAATGCAAAGTTTCTCCACATCCACTGATTGACAGAAATATACATATTCTTGAGGAACAGGAAGAGCCGAAAATCTCAACAGCTGCGTCAGCATCCATACCAGGCTGATCGATCTGGACGTTGGCATTCCAAGCAATATACTACAGAAGTTTGTTAGATCAAAGGACGCATGTACAAAACAGTCAGTCAGCCCACCGCATTGTCAACTACACGCAGATATTGCATTCCATAAGTTTCGCCAGAGAGCTCGTACGCGTGAATGTTCATGATAGCCCTAGCACGACAATGGCAAATTACCGTGAGAACTTACCTGCGTATGTGAGTGAAGAAGCAGCTTGTTGGTATGCTGCACCCTGATATGGGTTTGTGTAGGGACTGGTCTCGTAAGGGATGATCGAGTTAGCGGTAGTGTTGAGCCATTCGTACTGAAGTGCTATGAACAACTCAGACAAAAGTAGAACATTGAGCAAAACTTCACTTACTGCTCGACTTGTCCGGTGAGGCATTGATGGGGTTTCCACTGATCTGGATATTCTTGAGTACTACGCAACATACCGTAGCTTGAAAATACTTACTGGTTCGAAGTGCAGCACGTCTAACATATGTACGATCAGAGTGAACGGGACCGGAGTGACAAACTTTGTCCGGTAATGAATGACAGCACGCCGTTCGCGGTTGCAGCAAGGGGAAGACCGTTCAAAATGTGTTTAGTAACCATAGACATGCTATTCCGTCGAGAGCTGCACCGTAACTGTGTGTACAAGCCGTCGTCCAGATGGCGTGTCAGAAACCGAAGATGATAGTGATACCACGGAGGACCACGGAAGTTTCGATTAATCCGCAGGTGAAGCAGAACTTACTCTCTTCCTGGCTCAACGTAACCTCGAGCGATCCATTCCGTGTAGTGATAGCGGCAGGATTATAGCACTCTGTGTTGTTAGCTTGCCAGAAGTGAAGATAGCCGTCGCCGGGATAGAAGGCACGACCATCCACGCTGAACTCGTCGCTGGACCGTCACCAGCTTCCACGGCTTGCCGTGCGTGTATCTACAAGACTCAAGCCCCAAACACTATGCATGGCCGCAAAGTTGAGCGAAGTCAGTTGAGATTTTCATAGTTTTAGATTCCACACTCACTTGTCAAGTTGCATTGAAGCCGCCAAATTTGAAACCTCCGTCACGTAAGGTTTGGTTCGCGATCTATGTTTTCCGGTGATGAGACAATTCCTGATCGAGACAAAATGGAGACGCTCGCTCGGAGTCTGATCAAGAAAGGACAGCATCCGCACTTCATCCCTCTCTCAATATCCTCCACCACCAATGAGACCTCTCTTGTTCCCCGCCTTCACCCTTGGCAATGCCCGTCAAGCTCTCCAGGCCGCTCGCAACGCTCACCCTCGATGATATCCTCGCGGGCAAGACCTGCGAGCCCATCTCGCTCAAGGACTTCGAGTCGTTTCTCATGTACAAGCAGCACTCTGTCGAGTATCTCCGGTTTGTAGTATGGTACCAGTCTTACCGCTCGCGTTTTCTCTCCTTGCCACCTCAACTGCAGAGTCTCAGCCCTCCTGTGTCTGGAGCAGGCCCTTCTACCAGCACCTTGGACTTCAAGTTGCCGTCCCCAGCACGCCTTGCACGCTTCACGTCCAAAGCGTCTTCAACGACACTGTCCAGCCAGACCCGTTTGTACGCAACAGCCTCCCGCGCAACAACTGCCTGCCTAATGCCACAGGCGGATCGACAGCCCTTCCGTGTCGAGTGTGCCTCGGTTGCAAACACGTTCCTGGTCCCTTCCCCGTCGTCTTCTCCCGCGACGCTTTCCATGACTCTCGATATTCCTTCGACATTGCTAGACGCTACACTCGCTCACCTCGCACAGACGACCCATCCGTCCGTATTTCACCCTATCTACCAGTTGGCGTACGAGATACTACAGACATCCTCGTTGCCGTTCTTCTTGCTCGAAGGAGAAACAAATATTAATCGTGAAAAGCAGCTGTACTGGTGGCTCTACGGCGTATGCACATTTCTAGTTGGCTGGGCAGTCGCGATCGGATGTCTCTTTATTGAACACAACAGCGACGGAGACTCGGCCAACCAGATCCACGCCCCCCAACGAGCCTGGCGGCTGTGGGCAGTACCATTTTTGGATCTGGGTGGGATGCAAATGTATGCTGGGTATCGCAGGTGGGTTGGCGTCGTCGCTTTGTATCGTCATTGCATGTCACTCACGCTCCATGTTAGCTTTTGCACGGAAGTGTGGGGACGAGGGGCAGCTCAGCTGAGGCCTTGGGAACTGACGATCCCGGACGACGAGAATTCCGCAGCTCGTCCTTCTTCACCCCAGGATGATAGTTGTCAGAAAGAGCATTTCCAACCCAACGCAGAATTTTCCTTGCATAGCCGCTCTGTGGGCAGCTCAAATGTCACCAAGGTCCCTCTTGATGATGTTCCCGACTTTGACCTCGACCTGAATTCACCCGGACCCATCATCCTTCCCTCCTTCCACCCATCTTCTAATGACCAAAAGCATGCACCCACTCTTTTCGACATCGGTAGTTCCGCTCATCGTGACACCTGGGGACCACCCCCGTCAAAACTCCCGCAGCTTGTCGATGCAGACGACGCCGAGAGTTTACCTCCAACGCCATTTACACCTCCAACGCCAAACAGCGCGTATCCGCTTCTGCAAAACCCAGGACCTTCGTCGCCTACTCCGTCATCTTCGAACTGTTATCCACCGCGCCCTTGGTCCACTTCCTCACAGGTTTCGTTGCGTCAGGTCAATTTGTCCAGTCGTGCGAGGATATTTGGGCCTGAGCGCGTCGTGCTAGATCCGAGGATCCAGGCGGTGCACAGGAGAGTGATGACGGATATCCTAGTGGTGGGGTTCGTGTGGGGTGTGGTTTGGACGGTGGTCGTATTGTGCCTTCCGTGGGGAAAGTGACCGGTCGGACTTTCCAATGTTGTATAGTTAAGTTGGCTTGGATTCTGGAATGTACACTATTTCTGCCCGCGTCGCTACCATCTTGGAGACATTCGTCTTTGCTATGCTTGGAGACAAAAGTGACACGGGACATGATAAATACAACGCGTTCTTCCCACGTGACCGCGTTTCAAACATTTTTGTCGTTGTCGTTGTTGGTGGTGATCTGACGAATCGTTACGGCGCAGTTAAATTGACGGTCAACTCGAAACTGCTAATAACAATGCTATCTATCCGTGCCAATAGAATCATGTACCCAATGTCCCAAACCCAGTCCAGTCCAATCTAATAGTTTCCGCCATGTTGCGTCTCATATCCACGCCCGTGCCCTACTAATCCATATTGCTCATAGCCGTGTGCGCAGCTTTGACCTCCCTTGCCCGCTCCCTCAAACATTCCCTTCGAACACGAAGCTTCCTCTGCGCACTCGGACTGATAGCCTTGCCATATCCAAACGCACCACCAACGCTCGGGGAGAACAGCTGATCTTTCTCAAAAGACAAACTCGACAAAATTCCGCTGTTTCTGTTGCTAATATTCTTGAGCGAGGAGCCAGAAACCGATGTCGACAGCTGCTGAGACCTACTGGCCTCTTGGACAGCCTGTTCATGGCGCTTCGCAGCCCATCGTTGGAGCTTCGTCACGATTGCCGCACGACGTCTCTTGTATGCAATCTCAGCTACCGCCACAGCGTTACTCCTCCAAATGTGCCGGAACACAGGGCTTTCCACGGAGAGAGGCATGGGGGACGGTGCTTCGCTGGAGGTAAGCATCTTTGGAGAGGAGTGGTTGACGAAGAAGCCTGTGCCTGACGGGGATACCAAGGATTGCTCGTCGAGGGTATCGTCTAGATCGCTCGAGAGGTTGACAGAGGAACTTGACTTGTACTCTGGTTCGTCGACGGCTGAGAGCACCGCAATCTTTCGCACCGGTGTACTAGGCGCAAGTTTTGGAGAAGCCGTCTTCGATTGCATTGGCTTGACGTTCGGGCACAGATTGCCCCGCTTTGCTGCCACAGAAAGAAACACAAATAACCCGAGCAGGAAAGGGATCCAGTTCAGAGTTTGCCCAGATATCAGGGTCGGCACAGAGCCAGCTGCAAGCGGTTCGGACGAAGAGAAGATCGGCTGATTCAGAACTATGGCGGAAAGATTGGGCACCAAGGGGGCTTGATACGCGGAGCACGAGTGAAGCGAGTTCAGAGGACCCAGAGCGGGAGTGAACATGAGTCGCTGAGGTCCCTTCATGGTCGCAGCAGTGTTGTAAACTCGTTAAACAGAGCGGAGGTTCTTGTGTCACGGATGGACTAGCCAAGATTTCTTAAGAGCGACTTTGCTGACGAGCTCAAAGGTAACTGGCAATGCAGAAAAGCGCGTCGGTGATGTTGGTATATATGTAGTATGCAGACTACAACACAATCCAATTCAGCGGACGCCCACAATTTGACAGCAAACACTGAACTCACCTGTTGTCGCGGTGTCGTCGGACTGTTGGTAGTGTGTGTTGAATCTCGTTGTCGCCTTTGGTTTCGAGTCGCAAGGAAGAAGAGTCCGAAGGACGTTGGAGTTCAGGACAAGTTGGGATCGTTCGGCGTGTGACTGCGCTCTCTGCGAAGGACAGTCACAAGTCAACCGACTACGATCGAGTTCGCAGACACACAAGCCGAACCAGCTTCTGAACTCGAATTTGAATATCCAATCCACGTTGCTTATGCGGTGTGATGGTTCGTAGTTAGCTCTAGTGGTGTATGTTCGGCTGTCGTGCGCCCCTGGCTTTTGCTGGCGCCTTTCAATATTTATTGGAAAAAAAAAAGAACTCGAATTTGAACCTACCATGCCAAAAGTCGAACACTGACCATCATGCCAGTGGGGCACGTAGGATTTGCCGCTACTGTTGTAGAACCCCTTTTGCAAACGGGTACGCTGTTGCAAATCAGCCTCCAGCCTCAATCACACCTTGTTTTTTGTACCGGTAAAAGATGTATTATATAGAATTTTCCTCAACCAATATGTACATGTACTTTTTGTAATATTCGAGGGAGGGATGCAGGCTACCGAGTGTTACCGGTGTGTTTTCGGCCGTCTTGTGCACGCATATCTGACCATATCTGACAAGATCCCAAAGATCCCAGCGAGCGGTGAGCACAAAAACCTGGAATCTACCTCGCCTACACCACCGCTTCATTTCCATAAGCTTCAACTTATTGTCAGAGATGCGAGTGAGCTTGGGAGGGGAAAATTCTGAATTGTCGTGACAAAA
>JABYQR010000730.1:0-10056 GCA_022592445.1 Cytidiella melzeri | reverse complement strand
CAAGTTGAAGCTCCTTTCGCAATCCATTTCTGTCGCTTCCAATTGGGATCCCACCACAGTTGTGCACCGTAGAGTAGGACTGGAAGCACATTAGAGATGTATAACTGTCTCTTATGGTAAGGATTAAATCCTCGTTGTGAATTACCAAGTAATCACAACACATTGACAGTGCTACACGCCTTGTTAGCATACCGTCTTATGTGCTCCCTCCATGTAAGTCTAGGAGTGAAAAAGAAGCCCAGGTATCGTACAACCTCCTTGGGCTTAATGATAATTACCATCCCGTTATGGCTTGGCAAATTCACACTTGGGCCCAACGGTTCATCTGGGCTCCAAGGTTTGGTGCTATTTCTGAAGTGGATAAGTTCAGTCTTATCCCCTTCCACTTCTAACCCTGCCATTCTCATGGCATCAGTCATTTTTACATATATGCGTTCCAGCAACCTAGCGTTTGCTATAAGTTGTTGGTTAATGCGCGCTTTTGCCATTGGAGGGCCGAATACGTGTATCCACCCATCATCGACAAAGAATTGCAGGGTTTGATCCCCCTCAAGCACCTGGTTCGTAGGCGCCACATGATGTAGAGCCGGAGCTAGGTACAATGCTGTTAACGGTGGAGATAAGACAGCTCCCTGCCCTGCTCCTACCGAGCAATCCTTGGGGTCTGTCTCAGACCCCTGGAAGCAGAATTTGGTCATACGACCCTTGAAGTAATCCTCAAAGAAGTTGCAGATCTTTGAATTAAAGCCTTGACGTCGAAACACGCCAGTGGCTATAGTGTGGTTGACCGACGGGAAAAACTGCGCCACGTCTACCAGGAGAGCAGAGGACAACCTATTCCTCGCCCATCCTTCTTGCACGTTGTGAACAACTTGCACTCCTGCATCTGTAGTTGAATGCTGCATTGTTCCGCCAAACTGGCATGGATGAGTAATGCCAAACTTCTGCGATTCAAATTGTAATCGCTTCGCTATGACTTTCTCTAACAACTTGCCAATACAATTTAGCAAGACTATCGGACGATACACTTTGGGTTTCGTGTGATCCGGTTTATTTGGTTTGGGTATGATCACTGTCTTTGACTCTTTGAATGCAGACGGGAACACACCAAACTTAATGCATCCGTTAAACAGATGCCGGACCCTAGATGCTGCTGTAGCATCTCCTTTATCCTCAAAGTCCTTGCAACTAAAGTCATAAGGTCCTTGAATGGCAATGCGTTTCAGCCAGAACCATGACAGGTGATCTGGGCCTTGTGCAGACATATTTGATGTCTTCTTCAACTCCTCAAGGATTTCCGTCAAGCTGAAGTCCGCCCACTCCCTCTCAGGGGCCTGGGGGATCAGCTCAATGTATTTCTCATCAACTGGTTGCTGAACACTAGGACAGAACTGCTCATGGAACGCCTCTGCAAGCTGCTCTTTGGTGGAACACGGGTTCCCATCAGGGCCTATAATGCCCGTTGTTGAGTCAATGGGGCGCGGCTTGACCCAGCCAACAACATCCCAAACTTTTTGGTGGTGGATTCTCTGAATTGTGCGATCAAAGAAACTCTGTTTTGCTCAGTTTGTTGCTTTACGCAACTCTCTCTGAGCATCTTTCCACTTGTCCTCTGCATCAGCAAAGGCATCAGCGCATTCTTCCGCATGAGATTGCGAATAATTGACCATGTTTACCTTGGTTGCTTTTTGATATGCCCTCGAAGCATCATCCGATACTTTCCGAGCAATTCTAGAAGCTTTTGCAGCAGCGGAACATTCAGCATTCCACCACCCTTTTGCCGCTTGGCTCAAGTCTGGCACAGCAGCCAAATTATTCCATGCTTCTTGCGCCCATAGATTGAAGCGTTCTGTTGCATCTTCCACTTGTTCCCTTGAACTGTACTCCTCATCCCGTAGGATAAGATCAATGCCTTTCTGCACGTGTTTGACGAATTCACGCCCTGCTGCAGATACTTTGCCAATTGTAGGCCCAATCTCAGGCTTACTATCAACATAAACATCCCATTCCAATATGGAGTGGTCACTATTATTGCGACCATCAGAGTTGATGTGTAATGAGCCCGGAATATATGCCGGATCTGCCCACACCAAATCGAGTACACCTGGACGATTGTCCGAATTGTTTGAGCGCCACGTTGGAGGCCCAAACGGGTCATTCAGTAGCACGAGCCCCAGCTCCATCTCAGAAAGAGCAATGAGATCATCTCCCTGTCTCAAATAGCGAGGGCAATGATTAGTTCGTCCGTTCTTTTCCCAATTTGGGTGGCGAATGTCACGAACATGCATACTTTTTCTTTTCTTTTCCTTTTATTTTCCTTATCTTATCTTATCGATGGTACATGGCTACTGCATGTGATCAAAGTACATGTGACAGACTGGTCACATGATCATAGAAGGTGCTGGAACATTGTGGAACATTGTAGAACATCGCACCATAGCACACCATACGTTCCCACGGCAGTGTTAGAAGTACAGACCCGGTACCAGGGGTCCTTGTCTGAGATGTTTATAAACCCACCCTGTAGCTCCCTAAAGACCTCAGATTCTACCTCCTGGTCTTTAGGTGACGTTCACCTTGTACTAGTTTCATCACTATGCTAATATATCCTGGTCTTTAGCTCATTGTTGGCTGATCCCTTGTCGTTGGGTCTTCACTTCTCCTCATCATCCTTTCCCTTGTTGTCATCGTCCACGCGAGTTCGTTTGTCGTTCCTTCCCCTATCGTCACCTCCTTGCTCTTCACCGAGTTTGGTTGTACTCTTGACATTAGGTATTATCTCCGTACGCTCGCCTGGACGTCGCGCAGACGCACACTTCCCTGTTCCCCAAAAGTTTTAAAAAGTTTAGTTCCCCCGGTTTACCAGTACGTTGTATTGGCCCGGACCTTTGACCTTACATCTCATTTCGTGGTTGTAGTGCCTAAGAACATACGCATTCGTCGCCGCGTACCCGAGTCCTTCTTTGAAGCTCGCCGAGAACTACGTGAGAAAGGACGTCCTCGCCTCTATACAGAGAAGGACCTTGAGGCTATCGTTTCCTACGTCTCACGTCGTCCCCACTATCACCCTCTCGGCACCAGACTCCCAGCCTTCGACCACAAAAGTTTGCTCGTGACAACGAGTCTATTAAGGAACGTGCACGACAAACGCGCACAAACACTCGCCGATCGCATTGAGAAACCATCTCTCAAGGACCGCATTGCTCGGCACCCGCACCACCTCGACCGGACGCGCAGAAACCGTGACACTCGACTTCCATAAGTTTTCCATCAAAGACCAAGTCGGCATTCTCAAGCCAAAGATCGAGGCCACCACTACACGCCTCAAGATTTTGATTGAACTTACCCGTGACCGCAACGACTCACAGGTCAAATCAGTCCTTCTACTCAACAATAAACTTCTGTATCTCACAGAACACACGGAGGAAGTACTCTCCACGCGCACGCCGGCTCAGCTCAAAGCACTGAATTGGGGCCTGCAGTCAGTGGGACAAATCAACTTCACGCAACTGCGCAAAAGGTTGACAGAGGTCACGAGTCGAGTGGCATTTGTAGCGGACGGAGGATACTTTGAGAAACTCCCTTTGTAGTAGATAAGCAATCATTGAGTGCGATAATCTTTTCCACGTTTTTGATCCCGACGATCGTGTGGACTGTCACGATAACGAAGAGGATCACGCGTATATCGAAGTCTGCGAACAGCAGCCGTGTCCAAATCGGAGTCAAAAGTTTGTGGTATCTCGTCATTTCAGACAAAGACAACGATACTTCGGTTAGTCCCCTGTGATAACAGTCAAATTCCGTTAACTGTCGGAGTTCCGGAAGAAATCGAAGTTGACACCAGTTTAGCCGTACCGGAAATCCCACCGGTTTCACCAGACGTTACCCCTATTATTCCCGATCCCATCACTACTCCCATCAAATGACAACACCCGCGGTTGATCCTGCCTTGATTGCAGCCATTATAGCTGCAGTTACGCAAGCAATGCCGAGACCGCAAGTCACGGTCAACAATAACGACACCAAGCCCGATAGATACAAGGGCGAACATGGCCGCGACTTAGAACGATTCCTGTCGCAATGCGGGGCTTACTGGGTGACCACCAGTATTGCCGATGAAAAAACCAAGGTCCTGACAGCAATCTATTGGTTGTCAGAGAAGGCTGCCCAATGGGCAATACCGGTCACAGACCATATGGCTGACCACAATGGTAATCTGCCGGCCAACCTTGACACATGGGCCAAGTTTAAAACTGAGCTCAAGAAGTACTTCGGCGATGCAACGCCCGAAGATACTGCTATCCGTGAGTTGGAAAAGCTCTGTGGAGCAGAGAAAAAGGAGAAGAATGCGCGTGACGTAGGGACATATGTCACAGACTTCCAATCCTACGTGGGTCGCATCTCCGGATTAAGCGACAAGGACAAGGAGATCCGGTTCATCAAGGGTCTCCCTGAATACATCTACGGACGGCTCGCAACGGCTGAAGCTCCCCCAGCCAATTACCAAGGATGGATTGACAGGTCTCTGAAAATGGCGGCTGCATATGCCCGCATCAGAGAAACAACGGAGAAGAAAATTCCGTCTGTTCCCTCGTCGACCACGTCGAACCTACCCAGTCCCAGCCCCGGTTTACTCCGGTCCCTCGCACTTCCAACGGTCCGGTTCCTATGGAGGTTGACGCTTCCAAGATGCAACAAGGACGGCGGTGTTATAACTGCCAGGAACTTACAACGATCCCAATCATATTGCGCGCACATGTACCAAACCCGCAGTCCCTCGTCCACCTCCTCGTGGACCACGTGTAGCAGCTACCAATGCAGAGGCCTCGACCTCTAAAGCCGAAGGGAAGAAACGGAGGCAACCGGAGAGCCAATTCCGTCAGGGGTATCAGAAGTAACCCTAAACGCAATACTTGGAGAGCTGGAAAAGTTGAAGGCGGAGAATGCCGACCTCAAGAAGAGACTTGAGGAGGGTTTTTGATTCGGGCCGTGATTCGAGCTGCGCAAGCACGCGCCCCGCGTATACCATGTAACAATAGATTTTCCGTACTCGCGTCTGATTAGAGACTGGTTCTGAATCAGAACATTTTCACGTACCCATCACAGTTTCAGGAGTGCGGAGATCTAAAGAAGTCGCAGCAATGATTGATAGTGGAGCCTCGACACTATTCATTCATAAACGGTTTGTTCGAGAGCATCGTATCAGAACCCGGAAGTTGAAACAACCCATTCCGGTGTACAACATAGACGGAACCCCAAATCGAGACGGGGCTATTGACGAAGTTGCCATTCTCAATATGAGGATAGGGGACCACGAGGAGAGGACCATCTTCACGGTCACTGATATTGGACCCGAAGACGTAATATAGGAATCGATTGGTTGCGGTATCATAACCCCACCATTGATTGGTACGAAGGCATCATCAGGATGGATGGATGTCCTGATGCATGTAAACCCAGGCAACGGGTTGATGAAGCGAAAGAGGTTGCAGCTAAGAGAACAGCTGAGCCTAAACGGAAGAAGAGAACTCCGGGATTACGGAAAGTTGTGGAACAACTTCCGTACTTGCCGGTGGATACGGAGGATGCCGAAGAAGACATTGAGGAAACCACGGAAGGTTCAGGAAGTTTGGATGGGGCCGAATCGCCGAAGTTACAGGCACAGGCCACTACTCAGCTCGGTGGAAAAGGAACTCCCCGACGCATTGTACGCACACGTCCGACACGTATGGTACAGGAAGGCGAATGCCTGTTCACTCTAGCGGGATACACATACTCTAGTGAACTAGCTGAGGTTGAGAACCGGGTTAAACCAGTCAAAACCTTTGAGGAGATGGTACCTGAACAATATCATCAACATGCTCACATTTTCTCTGAAACGGAATCTCAACGACTTCCAGAACACAAGTCGTACAACCATGCAATTGAGTTAATTCCGGAAGCAAAAGGATTCCATGCAAAGGTTTACCCGCTGTCCACCCTGAGCAAGAAGAGCTTGACAAGTTTATCCGAGAGAACCTAGAGAAGGGGTACATTCGACCGTCAAATCCCCAATGGCGTCACCCTTCTTCTTTGTCAAGAAAAAGGATGGAAAGTTACGCCCAGTGCAGGATTACCGGAAGTTGAACAAAGTCACTATCAAAAACAGGTATCCACTGCCGTTGATCTCCGAACTCATGGATAGATTGCGCGGTGCTAAGTTCTTCACTAAGCTGGACGTCAGATGGGGGTACAATAATGTCCGCATCAAGGAAGGCGATGAACACAAAGCTGCATTTGTCACCAACCGAGGACTGTTTGAACTTACGGTCATGTTCTTTGGTCTTACCAATTCCCCGGCCACATTCCAGAACATGATTAACGACATCTTTGCTGATCTTATTGCTGAAGGCAAGGTCACCGTCTACCTAGATGATATCCTCATCTATTCCAAGGAGATCTCCGAGCACCGAGAGGTGGTACATGAAGTTCTGAGACGGCTCAGACAACATGATCTGTTTCTTAAACCGGAGAAATGCAAATTTGAGCGTTCAGAGACAGAATATCTTGGTGTTATCATTGGTCACAATCAGTTACGCATGGACCCTGTCAAAGTAAAGGCAGTGGCTGAGTGGCCTGTACTGCAGAATGTCTCCGATATCCGCCGATTCCGTGGGTTTGCAAACTTCTACCGGAAATTCATCAAAGACTTCGGAAAGATATGTAAGCCCTTAGACCGTCTCACGGGCAAGGTTCCTTGGAAATGGGGCCCTGAAGAACAGTCGGCGTTTGATGAACTCTGCCGACGATTTGTGGAAGCGCCGGTATTGGCAATGTGGAGTTTTGATAGACCCACACGTTTGGAAACGGATGCATCCGGGTATGCAATGGGAGGGGTATTGGAACAACAAGCCGAAGACGGCACGTGGCATCCAGTAGCCTATCGGTCTGAAGGCATGACTGAGACCGAACAAAACTATGAGATCTACGACCGAGAACTTATGGCAATTGTACGAGCCCTTGAAGACTGGCGTCATTATTTGGAAGGGCTACCAGAGAAATTCCTTATCTTCTCTGACCACAAGAATCTCGAGTATTGGAAGACAGCTCGCAACTTGACACATTGTCAAGCACGTTGGTCATTGTTCCTCTCACGTTTCAACTTTGAGATCATCCCAAAGCCCGGGAAATCTATGGGAAAGTCGGATTCCATGTCACGATTGGGTCAACACGAGGTCAAAGACGAAGAAGACAATCTGTCACGAGTAGTCTTAGCGCCTGAAGTTTTCCGAGCTGCCGCTTCTCAACGTGGGCAAGCTAGTGTACAGCCAGACAGAGACCTGTTGAAACGTATCCGTGAATGTTCGCTTCGAGAAACCGAGGTGGCAGAAGCACTTGCCAAAGTCAAGAAACTCGGACCTCGCCTTCTTAGCCGGGGACTCGAAGAGTGGAACAACGAGAATGGACTGTTATTGTTCCGGGGAAAAGTTTATGTTCCTAAAGATGACGAAATCCGAAAGGAACTAGTTCGGAGACATCACGACTTACCCGCCGCTGGACATCCGGGCAGGTACAAAACGCTGGAACTACTCTCTCGGAACTACTGGTGGCCCAGCATGACAGGCTTTGTCAATGACTATGTAGACACGTGTGACACCTGTCAAAGAACCAAGACATACCCCGCCCCACCACGTGGTCCACTCAATCCACTAGATCCGCCCAATGCTCCATGGGAAAGCGTTACCACGGACTTCATTGTCAAGTTACCGCCATGTAAAGGATACGATTCTATCACGGTTGTAGTTGATCGGACAACAGCGCAGGTGCATTGCTATCCATCACGAGAAAGCATGAAAACTCCCGAACACGTGCAGGACTATATTGCAAACGTGTTTCAACTCCATGGTGTACCTCGCCAGATGATCTCAGACCGCGGATCAGTATTTGCGTCCAAGTTTCTCCGTGCTATCTATGATGCACTCGGAGTAAAGTCGTCTATGTCCACTGCGTACCATCCTCAGACAGATGGTAAAACCGAATGTATGAATCAAGAAATAGAACAGTATCTCCGAGTGTTCTGCTCCTTCAGACAGGATGACTGGGTAGACTGGTTGCCAATTGCGGAGTTTGCGCTTAATAGCCGCGTACACTCGTCCACCGGGAAGGCCCCCTTCGAACTGATCTATGGGTATCTACCGGAGTTCCAGGTGCCTTTGAATCCAGTATCAAACGTTCCCGCAGCAGACGAACGCCTTTGAGTGCTCCGAGAAGCCCAAGAAGACGCCAAAGCTGCACTACAGCTCACGGCGGAACACATGAAACAATTCTACGATCACGGAGTTACAAAGGCCCCGCAGTTCAAAGTTGGCGATAAGGTTTATGTGGAACGCGAGAAGCATCCAAAGGAACAGCCGGTGGCAAAGCTAGCACCAAAACGAGATGGTCCCTATGAGATCTTAGAAAAGATTGGGGATTTAAACTACCGGGTTAAGCTTACCATCCGGGACAAGCGTCACCCAGTGTTCCATGTGGATAGGTTGCGACCAGCCAAGATGGCAAGTTTGGTCCCTAATCGGGAATTTCCTGAACCTGAACCGATTGTGGTAGATGAAGAAGAGGAGTACGAGGTAGAACAGATTCTTGATTCAAGGATCTTCGGTCGAAAGAAGGAGTTTTAGTACCGTGTTAAGTGGAAAGGGTACCCAGAATCAGAAAATTCCTGGGAACCAGCAACCAACGTCACTCATGCCGATGAAGCTGTAAAGGATTTCCACAGACGACACCCAGGAGCTCCACGGCCAATCGCTGCATCTCTATTCTTGGCGATGAACTTCCGACCAATCAACAAGAATTTTGAGAAATTACCTTCAGAAACTCTACGACGTGTATCCTTGTGGGAAGACGGAAAAGACTCAACTCCTGCATTCCGGAGAAAAGGCCTTTAGGAGGGGGGTAATGTCACGAACATGCACACTTTTTCTTTTCTTTTCCTTTTATTTTCCTCATCTTATCTTATCGATGGTACATGGCTACTGCATGTGATCAAAGTACATGTGACAGACTGGTCACATGATCATAGAAGGTGCTGGAACATTGTGGAACATGGTAGAACATTGCACCATAGCACACCATACGTTCCCACGGCAGTGTTAGGAGTACAGACCCGGTAGCAGGGGTCCTTGTCTGAGATGTATATAAACCCACCCTGTAGCTCCCTAAAGACCTCAGATTCTACCTCCTGGTCTTTAGGTGACGTTCACCTTGTACTAGTCTCATCACTATGCTAATATATCCTGGTCTTTAGCTCATTGTTGGCTGATCCCTCGTCGTTGGGTCTTCACTTCTCCTCATCATCTTTTCCCTTGTTGTCATCGTCCACGCGAGTTCGTTCGTCGTTCCTCCCCCTATCGTCACCTCCTCGCTCTTCACCGAGTTTGGTTGTACTCTTGACAGCGAATATTGAAGTCCCCACACATGAAAGTAATGTGTGGTAATGTAGAAGCATGGTTCTCCAGGTAAGTGAGAGCCAAATTTGCTTCATGAGAATTGTACACATTTAAGAAGGTCATGATCCTATCTCCAATGTCCATTGCAACGCAGTTGATGTCATTATGATTAATGAGGTCAGACCGCAGCCGAGGCATATGCGCTTTTCAACGCTTGTTCACGAACACCATTGCTCGCGCTTTTTCCTGAGCACCAATACTGATGAACTCACGGTGGGTGACTGTTTGCATGTACGCTTCACCCTCTTTGTTTGTCATGGAGGCAACACTTTTAATGTGTCCCCAAAACGGTTCTTGGATGCAGATTATATCCCAATCACAATATTTCTCAAGCAACAAAGACATGTTGTATCGAGATATCTGAACATTGGCGCTAATGCACCTCATGGTGGGGTCAGCATCTTCGACGTCAAGGAGCTCGTCAACATCCGGCTGAGTAGGAGCAACAAGGCTCGCTAGAGGTATGTCAGAAGAAGATTGGACATGACCACTATGTGCAGATTGAACTTCAGATGACGGTTGTAAAAGGCTGTCACCACTGAATTCAAGATTCTCTAACTGCTCTCGCATT
>JABYQR010000073.1:0-148869 GCA_022592445.1 Cytidiella melzeri | reverse complement strand
TTAATCCCGACGATGGCAGCGTAGAAGATATGGTCGGGAATGTCGACACCAGCAGCGATAAGCTTGCTGCGGATATTGGTGGCGTCATCGAGCAGCTTGTCCATCTCGTAGATAGGACGACGAAGGTGGAACAACTGGTAAATTTCGTTAGCGTCAGACACAGTGGTCTTCGGATCGTAACGTTCACGCAGCTTGTCCATGAGTACGTGGGGCTTGTACTCATTGAGGTAGTTGGCCATGACCGAGTCAGAGATATGACCGGTCAGGACGTTGAAGACAGCCCGCGTAACCTCTTGAGGAACGGTCAGGCCACCTCGGAGTGTGTGAAACTCCAGTATAGTGGACATAGCGGTCTCGACGCGGAACTTCCACATCGGCCAAGTGTCAGCCCCAGTAAGTTTGCCAACATCAGAGAAGGCTTTGTTAATGTCGCTGAGCGACATAGTAAAGTTGTTGTCGTGGCCAGGTGGCACAGACAGAAGTTGCGACACTTCGCGTGTTGACCTAGTGCCTATGGAGCTAGGCGGAGGAGGAGGCGGCGAGCCACCAGGAGAGCTGCCCGGAGGAGGGGGAGTTGTCGGACGGCGAGCAGGACGCTTCTCACGTCGTCGACGAGGCCTCTCATCCTCATCCATACGGTCGTCGTCACTGTCATCGTCTCCTCCATGAGGGTGACGACGGCGATCATCATCGCGAAGAGTATCGAAGGGGGTGCGACGGCGATCAGCTGGGGGAGCAGAGACATGGCGAGCACCTGGGATCGCCTCACGATCCTCAGAGCTGGAAGAGTGGTTGTCGTTGTGACTGGGTTGGGGTTCGACGTCAGGGACGTTAGAGTTGGATGGTCCAGCTGAGGGAGCATCGGTTTTTGTGATAGTTGTGGCAGACATTGAGGGAGGAGGTGTAGTAGGAGCAGGAGAAGGAGTAGGAGTGAAGATGGGAGTTGTCCTGCGAGTGGTGGTTGTTCTTTGGCGGGGTTGAGCTCTGGTACCCCTGAGGAAGTTGGTTTGGTGACGCTCTCTAGTGGAGCGACGAAGTTGAGCTTGATCAGCGAGATCAGAGCTCATAAACAGAGAGGAGTAGTTGTAAAAGTGAAGTAAAGTGAAGATATGAGCTTTAGGCGGGGCTCATAACCTTTTAACAAGGTATCAGGAGAGTTGAGAGCGTTGAGAGAGAAGACTGAGGTGGTGGTCACACAGAGAGTTGGGGATCAAAAGCGATAGCAGTGCATTGATCAAAGTAAGTCTTATATACGGTAACTACGGCGCTAAGCGCGCGCTAAGTAGTACGAAGATAGAATAGTTAAACAGATGGGTCCCGCTTTTGAGACGAAAGGTCTCAGGGTATCATGCTCCTGTCTATGCTTAGATACCACTTACCCTGTGGCTAAGTTTCTCTCCTTGATGCCATGACTCCTGTGTTGTCAGAACGACTGAATGCCAGCATAGCAGCCACGCACACAGCCTGTCGTTGTATTAACCCTATGCAATCTCTCCCGCAGTGTTACTGGATGGCTCCCTCTCAGGCCCGACAAGGTAAAAGGTTTCAACGATATGCTCTCCCTACATGTCGTCGCCTACGACTTAATCATGCGCCACGCTTATTCATACCGTTGTGCCAAGCACTACACCGAGGTCAGATCCTGAGACGAGAGGTTTCAAGTAGGCTCCTGTCCACACCTCCTAGAGCATACCGCCCAGACGCTTCATTTTTCCATACGAGTCATCATGCGGTGAAATCCACAACGAGGGGCATCTTTCCTTTCTGCCATAGCGCATTTGTTGCCATTGTCTGAACTTGGTATGCTGGAAGTCGTCGCAGATGAATTAACAGGCTAGATACAAAAAAACCAACCCTGCAACCCCTATTGTCCAGGACATCAAGCGAGCAGCTTCACCATCTACTTCTTGGCTTTCGGCACCACAAACTGCGCCGCGCAAGCTGCAGAAGAGTTTCAAGCACATTCAATTCGCGAGAGCGTCCTTAGTTACAACATGGCCACACCGCCTCGCACAGTGCCGCAATCCCCACACCGCCTCCCCCTCCCTTCATGTCTCGAAACCCACCCCCGGGTCATGCATAAACACCGACTCAGGGTGAGTGCGGTGAAACCACAGCATGCACACCAAGAAGTCACCATTCTCCCCCCTCCTTTTCAAGGTCGCTCGCGCCCCCATCCCCCTCGCGCATACACGAAATTCCCTTCGCGACGACGAGCTCTTCGGGATGGCACGAACCTGCGACGGCGAGGTCGTGGCAGAACTCTTGGAGACGCTGGATGGCGACGGCGTGCTCGGCGGGGATGCTCACCCTCGTGCGACACGTGGAGCCTGTGGACGAAATTGCGCAGGAGCTCTTCCAATCGCTGCTGCCATCGATGTTATTCGCACCGTTGTCTCTGCTGCTGTCGTCCTCGTAGAGATCGCTGACGGTGGAGACGTTGATTTGGGAAAGGTGCTTGTAGAAATCCGAGTCGCCACGCTCGACGCGGAGGCTGAGAAAGTCTTCGAGCGCGGAGCACATGTCCATCACGTCGTCCTCGTGACAACGAACCGAGAGCTCCTCGACGGGTGAGCCGGAGAGCGTTGTGAGCGTGTCGACGACATTTTCGACGGGAAACAGCGGTGTCAGATGAATCTTTCGCAGTTTCTTGAGAGGCGTCTCTTTCGGCTTCTCGAACGCGTAAGTTTCACCACTTAGTGCAGTGTTCAATGAGAACTCGTCGACGGCAGGTCCGACGTTGCCGACGATGCGCTCGGTGCAGACCCGGTTAAAATCTGGGGACTCGTGATAGCAGCTGCCGAGGTCTAGGAACTCGAGTGAGCAACAGATGGGCGTAATAGACCATTTTGGGTCGCCGAGATGGGTGTCCCGGATTTTGAGCTTCTTGAGAGTAGGGATGCGGAGTAATGATGGAAGGGAGAGGTCCGAGCCTAGGCGTGCGTGGTTGGGGATATCGTCGTCGCCTGAGATAACGGGGACAAAAGGGTAGGCACCAATGAGTTCTGGCGCGTGCAGTGCCGAGCGAGTGATCCTGTCTAGCGAGAGCTCTTGCAAGTTGGGAACAGAGGCTGCGATGGAGACAACGAGGCGTTCACTCCTACCAAACAGAAAGTTTGGTCAGTGATGATCAAAGTAGTGAGGACGAATAGATGGAAACACACAGAGGTGTCTGCTGTTCATCACCGCAGTGGTTGATGGACAGCACTCTTAGCTGAGAAAAGCGTTCAAAGACGGGGATGAGACTCTGATTGAGGGAAGATTCGAGACTGAGTGCGAGGTGCTCTATCTGTGTGCAGCTAGCGAGGAGCTGGACGAGAGCATCAGAGATGGTGGTGCTGCTGTTACCGATCGCGGGTCGAGATGGACCGCCTCGAGTTGACTTTGTGCATATGGTGAGATGGCGGGTATAGCGATGGTAGGATTGTGGGACGTTGGCAGCATAGGAAAATATTGCCTCGAGACTTTGCAAATCCACCACCTGCAAGACACCGTGAGTGACACGCGTGTAGAATATATTTTAGAGTTTTACGCACCCTCCATAGTGCTGGAACTGCAAGCTGATAGGCCTCTTTGTTTACATTGGCAAAGGCGCGAATGTCCTTTGCGTCGAGGTGCTCTACTACGGAGAACTTCATCTCTGTGGGTAGAGCGTGCCATGGGATGGTTGATTGTGTGTCCATGCTGAGCTGAGGATGAGAGGGGTGAGATGTGCTGTATGTTGGATGTGAGAGAGAGAGAGAGAGAGGTGGAGGGACTATAACTGAAAGACGATGCCGGTATGGTCGGGGGTAGGAAAGCAGGGCAGCATTCGAGTGCACATTCCGACAGGCGCTTCATCAGCGGCTACGTCAAATTCTGCAGTACTCCGTGACAGGAGCGGACTCTGGCTACTACCACCATGTTGTCGCCCGCCCTCGACGGATTGTCCACCTCTAAGCAACCATCTGTCTCTAGTCACCCACTCTCATCGTTTGCTCGTCCACTTGAGCCTCTGCCAAGGTCTTCGTCGTCGCGTCGGTGCTTTGGACTGGCCCTGGGCTCGCGGTGGCCAAGACTACCAGTCGCCTCAGTCGACAAGCGAGTACTGACAAGTCGAACGGCTACTAGTCCCACCGGTCCAGATTGTCGCTGGTGCCACGATCTGCTAACGTCGTGTTCTTCCATCGCAGCTGATTGTAATTCCACATGCATGAACCACCGTGCATCAGCTTCCAGGGTTGCCTCCACTCACTACGCGGACAGCATCAGCCAGCCTGCCCAAGCCATCTATCGCTGGCCACATCTTCTCTGATGCCTGTTGAGTCCTCTCAAGTTCCGTTCATAACGGGACGAATCCAACTTTTGGCATACTTGTTTCAGATAATTAGGATGTGCAGTTGGAAGGTTAAGCGGACTGACCGTTCCCGCCCGCTTTATCCCTCCCCGACAGCCTCTGGAACTACAAAGAGGCGATGGTCGGTGTAAAAAAAATGGAACACCGAGGCCTGGAATCCCCGATAGGTGCGCGCTCTGGCTCCAAGATAGACTCTGGCATTGACAGTACACAGCCATTCCTCCGCGATCCGTATCTCTCCCTCCGCTCCGTCGAGTCCACTCACGAAGGAAATTTGGCATGACAGGATCTGACACTGACAAACCGCCTCACGTGAGCGAGGCATGACGAGGTAAAACCACCACTGCCAATACGTTACCCTGACTCAGCCGCTGACTGCTTTCCATCCCCCAGACAGCATGATGGACGTTTGTGGTACCTCGTGAGTCCAAAAACCACCTTGTGAGCATACTGCTTACTGTCCCAACCCACACCCATCCACTCGGTTCACCGCGCTGCGCTCTAAATGCACACCTTCGGTGCCTCAGGCCTTAGGCCCTGACCCTGGGCCCTTTAGTTCCCGCTCGCACAACCCTTGCCCGTTCCAACCCCCGACTATCACCTTCTGTGTCGAGTCCACACATGCGATGTCGTGCTTGTGTGACTATTCCGTAGCGCTACCGACCTACAACCGGAAGACCACATCTCGTCACGCCGGTACGCGCACAGAGGCTTTACAACCCCACTGCTCTCCCGCCGCTTCATCTCCCTCAACAGCATCGAAGCAGCGTCGCTCCTCCGCTCCTTCAATACTGCTTCGCAGACCCGCTCTATATCTATTTGCAAGTCTCTCACCAAGCACACCAGCGCCAGCACTACCGTTGACCCTGGTAGGCCGCCCTCTTCTCTCGCGTACACAATTTCAACAACTCACCATGAAGCTCATTCTCATTTAGCAGGCGAATGATGGTAACGAATCATGCGTCTCGACACCATTACTTATCTCACCCTTTGAACGACGCACGTTCTGTTCAATGCGCACGTCGCTCCGAACGGAGACGGAGGCCCGTAGCCCTGCAGGTCAGCCGCAGCCCTCCCGTCGCTGTCTAACGCTCGTCTACCGCTAGTTTATTCGTACGCTGCAACTGTCAAACAATGGGGAAAGAACCACCCGTAAATTGGCGGCTTACTCGCACTTCAGCTTTGCTTCTCCGTTGTCACAACCTTACCCCATCGACGTTCAAATTGCTGCGCGAAGCCGTGGTTCCTTGCGGGTGTCAATGAGTTGCAGCAACTCTTTGACACCCGCAGGGAACCACGGCCCTTCTCCTTCCTCGCCGCCACTTGGCCCGACAGAAGGAAGCAAAGAAAGGCACTACATAGCTGATTGTTCAGCACAAGTAGGCTGCCAGCTCGATCATCAAACTAACTCACCCAATCCCCTCCATCTCTATCCGAAGCTCGACCCCTATACCTGCGGGCCATCATGTTATGTTGCGCAGAAGGATGCACTGCAAGGACCGCGTAACGAGTGCGAGTGTGTATAGAGATTATTAACGTCAAACGCTCTGACGGTCACCGGTATGTGACCAGTTTCTATAACACGCGATGGACGTCAGCTTCCGGGTTCAGATGTCACTGGCGGTTGCGAACCTCCCACCCATCATTTAGTATCCATATATGTAATGTATAATGATACACTGGGGAGGTTCTATCGTACAAAAATTTCAAAGAGCAAGAGAGAGAGGATGCAGTTCAGGTATATAAAGCTCGTTCAATGAAAATGCGATGGGTGCAAGGTCGGAGGAATTTCTGCTAGGAGTGGGAAGATGTGTACAAGAAGATGACGAGCAGAGGGGAGAGACAGGTACAAACGATAGTGAGCGAATAGCTAGATGTGTAAGAGTCCGAGTATCTGTACAGAAAATGGTGATTGATGGAAAACACTCGTGGATGATTTGAAGGTAAAGCGTCCAGAACAATGGTGCTGCAAAGCCTTGACGAAGCAACGTGGGGGACGATGGAAGCATGTAGGTGCACGGGTGCTACGAATGACTGGTCGGGTGGTACTTGACTTTCTCAAAAATGCGGTAGAGGCTGATGACCAAATTGAAGCAGTACATGATCAGGCCCACACCGACCAGGCAGATCAACGCCACCTGCTCGTTACACATAGTACCACCGATGCCCGTGGAGCCGTTCAGACCCTGGATGTCGGAAGTGGGTCGGGACATCCTGTTGTACCATGATATGCTCGAGGGAGATGCGCAAGGTATCATCGAGGTGAAGAAATTGTCAAAACATAGACCCAAGGCTGCCGACCAGGCACAGATGAACACGACCTCGACGAGGGTGTGAGCCAATTTAGCAGATGTACGCCAGAGACCCAAGGGCCGTCCGAAGTACTCCAACTAGGAAAGACAAGAACCAGGTGAGGTTAGCGGCAGTGCCGGGAGAATTTGCAATACGGAACACGCACGTAAATTGCGACTATGACATGTACCAGGGTCAATGGAGCGAAAATTATAACAAGCGTCCTATAGAGAGGCTTAGTACGACGGAGATATGCAAGAAGACAACTCAAACATACGGAGATGCGCCTAGCACGCCTTCTACGCTGTACCTCATCTCAAGCAGGCGAATGCGGATGGCGATGGCCAGTGCCGATGTGGTGAACATGATGTTCACGACCCTGAAGAGCTAGAGCAGTCATTTTAGTACTCTGGCAAGCATAGCAGCACTGCGATAGCACTCACTAGCGGTACATAGACGTTTGTCAACATATACACTCGTGCCCTCTTCTTCCAACGATTCTTTTTCTCATTCCCATCGTGATCGCTATCAGGAGATGTGTCCCAGAATGGAGTATGCCCTGGTGCCCTCGGTGACCACGGTATCTCCCATCCTGGAGTTTTAGTCTGGGCAACAGTTTGCGGGGAGTGTGTCGGCAGAGGAAGCTCTAAACGAAGCTGGTCTGGGGATCTGAACTCGTCCTCCTCCTGTATGTCCCGGTCGCGACCAAAGGGGTCATTATCACCAGGCCGCCTGCTGAGACTTGCGGGGAGCCAGTTAACCGACAAGGCACGGGTGCGGTTAAAACCCAGTCGAGGGGTAGGAGAGGTAAGCGGTTGACTGGCAGAGTCTTCTGGACGTGGTCGGGTAAATGCCCACCACCTCGAAGGCCCAGCCATGCTGTCATCGCCAGCAGACGATTGATAGGATGTCACATCTGAAGGACGATGTTCTGAGGGGTGATCTGAAGCGGCAAGGTTGAACTGCTCGCGGGGTACCAACGGCGGTACCTCCTCACTAGGGGAAGGTGGTTCATCTCTCGCCCATGCTATATAGAGTAAATTGCAGTTTCAATTCGACGTATTTACTCAGAATGCTGCGCTGAAACGTACGTGGTGCTGTGATGACAGTCTTGATCCCTGAAGGGCGGTTGTTGCTGTGTACGCTGCGAGGTTTGGAAAAAGTCGATGCTGATGCTGACGGCGGAGGGCTCTGATGTGAGCTTGGGGATTCTGAAGCCATGACACCGCCAGCGCAGACGACGAGAACGACGACGGCGGCGAGGACGAGGTGGAGGGGAAGAGCGAGGGTGAGCGGGACGAGCTGACTGGGGAAGATGAAGTAAGGGGATTTTGAGTCCAAGCCGGAATCGGCAACTTCCTTCCGTGTTCGACTCTCCGCAGGCTGATCCGAACTCTCTGCTCGCTACAGCCTCCTCCCCTCGCATTATCTTCTCGCCATGGAAGAGTCAATACCCTCCATCTCAACGGGCGCAGTCGGGTCGCGCTTTATCTCTCAGGGAGAAGTCGACACAGCAAAGGCGCGTCGTGACGAGCAGTGGAAGGCCGCCTATGCTAGGTACATCGCCCGCAGTCGTCAATCCAATTACTCACTAATCCTTGCCAAGATTGGGCCAGGAGCCCCCGCCGCAGCCTGTCGAAGATGTATTTGACGGAAGGAGCCTGGCAGAAGTGCGTGTAGAGCCACTCAATCTCGTAATCATAAGCATCCAATTGCATTCTACAGAAATTAGCTGCTAATCGAGTAAGCAACATGTGCCGCCACGAACCGGCATGAGACGCTAATGCGATTCAGGCAGCCAAACAAGAGGAATGGGAGGAGAGGAATAAACTAGGTTTGTTCATAATGTAATATCGGACGTGGGTATTGACAAGACACCCCCAGGCAACCAATTTCGTGCCCTAGAAGAGGACGAGGTCCTGTTTTTGGACTCGGTCCTCGAGAAACAGCGAGAAGAGGAGCGTCTCCGGAAGGAGATGGATGGTGAGGAGGTTAAGAATTTCCGCCAGTGAGTGCTCCTTGTCCCTATGCGCACATAACCGCACCAACATGCATGTAGAGCTGTCGCTGCGAGGGAAAATGCAGCAAAACCACCACCTATCGTGCCTGAGCCAGTTCCTACCTCGTCTACAAAGCCAAAGGCTTCCGGACTAAATGTAACAGCGAAGAAGGACACGAAAAAGTCCCTCAAGGGTGTTCTGGTGAAAAAGAAATCAAAGCCGTCTGGTTCGTCAGCATCGACAAAATCCACTAGCAAATCGACTGAGGCTACCACACCTGCAACAAAACTACGGCTAACGACGGAGGATGACGAGCAGCCTCAAACCAAACGCCGAAAGCTTGCAGAGTCTGAGTCATAACAGTTTTGTGTACGGGTCGTATAGCTGTCTTCCATCGTTGATATGACGGTATTATGAATACTACATATGTGCTTGTTCCGTTTACTATTAACTTCAGCCTCTTCTCGTGACTGGACTAGGGGTAGGCGTCCATCGTACTCTGTTCAAATCTTGTTCTCTCGCCTTTGCCCCTTCCCATCCCGCCTGTCGGCCCATCACCTCCGCACGTCTAGCTGCCGCAGTCCCCAAAGTCGTCCGGTCCAGCAGCCGTTTCGCTGCTGGTGTCAAACCGCCCTCTGCTCTTCGCGGCGTCCAAGACGGCGGAGCCATCGATCCTTTCTTCGACAACCCGCCACCAAGCGATCTCACGCTCGAAGGCGTCCGTGAACCAGAAACGCCGAACAACTCCGCTTTCGCTCTCAAGCTCTTCGAAGCTTTGTTGGAGAGTCGGAGGGACAGCTGTTCGCGGGTGGACGGCCCTGCAATCTGGAACGTGTTTGGTGGGGGCACCTCCGCTGCCTCAGCTGGATCGTCTGATTGTGATAGGACTCGGGGAGTAGCGTTCAAAGTACCCCAAGTCATAAGCTGCTTGACAGCTGCAGGGCCAAGTTCCGAAGGAGTTGGAGAGGGTATAGAGGGTACGAGAGAGAAATCATTGATCGTCGGTGACTTGGGCCGGTCTGCCAAAAACACGTCAAATCGAGCAAAAAGCTAGAGTTCTACGTGAGTCTTACAAGGCGTGCCCGCTATAGCTGCATCGATCCGACTTCGAGTTGGACTTGGAGGCGCAGATAAACTGCCACTAGCTGACGGCGTGTCGTCTTGTTCAGGAAGACGAGTGTTTCCGTACTTGATAACCTTTGGTGGCGGCGGTTTCAAGTCCTTCGACATTGTAGCAGGTTTGGGGTGGTATGGAGAGACGTCGGCATCAGGAGGGAACATGAGTGCATTCCTTGCCTAGCGCATGCAATTGCTCAGGGATAAAACACAAGTTTCGAAAGTGACAAACTGACCTTGAATTCCCAGCCATCCACTCCAGCTGCCCGCGTATCCTTCTTCGGTGCCATAACATCTATCACCTCTTCATCTCCCCTCCGTCTCTCGTCAGCCATCTGGACAACTTCTTTCCCCTTGCCCTCTTTGTTCACCTTGTCCTCATCCTTTGCGTCCATCGTGTCTTTCGTAGATGCATTGCTTCCTGTAGCGGTCGCTACAGGTTCTGACCCTGATGTCAACAAGCCAGCAGGTGTAGGTGCCTCAATGAGAAACTTCTCTCGAACGCCTACTCCTGCGGATGCCTCAATGAGCAACCGCTCCCTTCCCTCCACCATCCTATCCCTTTGCTGCTGTACTTTCTTCTGCGCATCCCAAGCCCAGCTATATTTCTCTCTCCGTCTCCTGTTCTCTTCCTCAAGAATCTGGGTAAAGCTTGAGTTATCCTCGGACGTATACCTGGCTTGGAAGTTGTCGAGACTGAGGTTGGTATCATAACGCGCACGTTTCGTGGGCGGTTCGCCTCTAGGCGGACGTAAAGGCGTGTCCGACGGCCCCAGGCCAAAAGGTGTCTGAGAGGGTGTCTGCTGGACATACGAAGTCCGTGCGGTGCGAGGAGTGCTGAGCTGCTCTAACCGGCGAACGGTTGCCCCAATGAGCTCGGGATCTCGCGACTTTAGCGCATCGAGGTATTCGTTCGTAGCACCGAGGTGCAATAGCGAAGGAAAGAAGTCGCGCGCGATGATATGTGAAAGGGCTTCGGTGTATTCATCTTCGTCGAGGATGGCTTGACGATTGAGAGACCGAGCTACATCTGTGGCTGATGGCTCTGGAGTGCCAGGTCGTGATGCATTCTGCGCCATTTGACGTCCGTAGGGTGCTTTACAGATGAGATACAGACTCGGAGGGGGAAGGGGTGCAAATGAAATGGTGGTCTTGACTTGAGACACTTGCAAAATTCAAACCGAACCAATTTGGGGCCGCGACATTGAGTCTGAACCGATCCGGAGGAGAGGCGCTCAGTACATCAGCGCTTGCAACACTTACTGCCCGTTTAGGCAACAAAAACTATTTAAACTCAGCAAGCAAGCATTGGCCGTCCGGATGCGCTCAACCTTTACAATTCACCGCAAGCACTCCCGGATACACCCCAGGAATTACAACTACCTCCTCTTTATTTCTGTCTTTCCAACATCCATTTACCCCTTCCAGTCGGTGGCTACAGGGGACCACTGACACTGCATCGACTCCGAGGTTGACAAGGCTGACTCGGAGACTGCTGAAGCATTATACTCAGGTATGTTCAGCTCCTCTAGCTCTTGCATTCCAATTCTGGCTCCCATCAATTCAAGCCTAATAAACACATAGAGTCACTTCATCCTCGACATCCCTTTTAACCACTTCCTCGGCATTGCGAGCATCCAGGTAAGGTGAGTGGCCATGGCCAAATCGCGTATTGCAGAGCTGTAGAGCTCACCGCTGTCTTGAAAGGTAATCCCTGTACTCCTACGAACTGCTTTGATTGCTACAATGGAGATGAATGGTCTTGTGCAGTGAGTGTATTGAAGAAGCTCCCCCTTGCCTTTCTCACCGCATCTCTGCACACGCCCAGACCGGCGGCGGATAACAGAACACACATGCGAGGACATGTCAACAGCCTTCCCCCCGAAACCCTTTCCGAAATCTTTGTTGCCTTGCGGGATAGCATGTTTGTGACCATCGAGCGTCTTCAGCCAGTTTGGAAATTCCGCGTGACCCCCCGTTTGCTCAAGAAAATGTATGTGTGGACCAAAATCCTCCTGATGAGCAAGTATTGGCACACCACAGCCTGTAGCTGTCCAGCATTGTGGAGCCACGTAGACCTGGGAAGAAGTTGTTATTGGTTGCACCTGGATCAAGCAAAGAACATCCCACTCACCCTTGTTTCGCTGATTCAAGCTGGACCAGGCATTCCTACATTTATGTTGGACAAAACCAGCCCGAGGAACTTGTCCACACAGAGGGTATCATAATACAACACACACGGAGCTAGGGCTCTGCCTTTGATCGGCTCACGTCGCTGCCAATACTTCGAGATCTGTGTCTCAGTCGCGACGTCGATCCTTCGGGCTATGATCTAATAATGGACCAGCTTCCGGAGGTGGTTACATCAGGAGAATTTCCAAAGTTGCAATGTGTGCAGCTTTTGAACTATTACGTGGATTGGAGGTATCCTATCTTCACGGAGAACCTCAGGACCTTGCGTTTTGATTTTACGATCCGCGGCACGGATCTGACTACAAACCAAGCCAACACCTTTCCGGGCCCATCTCCGCGTCTAACCCTCAAGGATACTATTGCAGTACTTGAAAGGATGCCAGCCTTCATCAGGGAACAACCACTTGTCTACCCGAGGCTACCTGAGGCTACCGATAGCTCCAGAGAGCTCTGTAGCAACTGGTAGCTCAGGTAGACAAGTCTTTTTCCCTGATGTTAGAGGAGCTAGGGTTACATAGCTGTCAACAAAACAGAACAGGCAATCTAGGCTTGGAACCTCTGGTTACACTTACTCACCTCAGGTACCTCTCAATCTATGGGGCTGCAAAGCCATGCGCACACTATCTCAATGCCATCAAGTACCCTATGTCCACCAACGTCAGCTTGCAGACATGCAGGATCTCTCATATCACTGTGGCATTCAAATATCTGTTCGCAGCTGTATCGAAGCTGCTGAACGGCAGCCATAGTGTAGGCCCTGCCGCGGCATTCCAGTGTATGCTTGCCCATGAGGATACCAACTGTCAAACTCAAAGACACTGCGGCCTCCGACTCCACTTCCTCCGACCCAACGAATCCCTCGGCGATGATCAGTACAACCACATCCTAGCACACAGGATGTCGTGGGCCATGGATACAACCGCCAGTTGCATCAGGAAACAATGACTTGTCTACCCGAGGCTACCCGAGGCTACCAATAGCTCCAGAGAGCTCCGTAGCAGCTGGTAGCTCGGGTAGGACAAGTCTTTTTTTCCTGATGTGGGACCCACAGTTCAAAGGGTTCCAACTTCTGATCAATATAAGCAAGTCTCACTTGGCTACCACTAGGGAGTGGAGTGCACACGATCTTTTACGTTCAGCCGCACGCTACATTGAGAAGCGGCCCCTGCAGGATATCAAGACTTTCATGATGGCGGCAGAAGGAAGTCTCGCCGCTAAAGACGCACATTTGATTTGTCCCAACGCCACCACACTTATCCTTGACCCAAATCCCTCCCGCTACTACTGTGGTGAAACACTAGATTATCTGGTGGGACCTCAACTTGTAACCAATACTGCTGCGGGGGACAGACCAGAGCCGCAACCTACACAGGATGATGTCCCAACCGTTGTGCGCCCTTATTGGTTAGCCTTGCGGACCCTCGTGCTGCAGCCGGATGTGAACACCCTGTGCGCGATGAGTCTCGAAAAAGTCTACTCGTACCTTTTGGCTCGCGAAGAAATGTGCGCTTTTGAATCCAAGAAGCTCCTTCTTTTCACCGTGGACAACATCCAAGCTAATGCGCTCAAAGCTCTAAACAAGCTCCAGCGTAGAGTTCCACAACTCGCCATCACCCTGCACATTCATTCGGCGCGGTTGATCGACGAAGGTCTGACCGATGGATAGGATTGAACAGGTACGCTCGTAGCCAATCATTCATTACCTGACACTAATCCTTGTTTGCTACCTGAGCCTTGACTTTAGCCTATGAATGACGAAAGGCTGTATTGTGACGGCCGAGTAAAAGCGCTGATCGCTGCTCGATTTTTGTACTTGTATAGTGAGTGAACCTTCCGTGCGTGTATGAAGCTGTAATTACGTGCAGAAGAATGATTATTGCTTTATGTTAGTAGAGAATCCGAAGTACTTGCTCAGCCCTGTCGTATCTTGAGTCATTCGATCATGGCATAATCAGGACACTGCCCATACAGGTCTGTTTTGAAGAATTGTTCACTGCAGCCAGTACAAGCTGTCGCAGCCCGTTTCCCAAGAACCGAATGCGTCCACATAAGCTATGTGACAAATGAGATATGCAGCAATCACGGCCAATAGCATGTCAGTACACATCCCATACATGAGCCTGACTGCAAACTCACGAACGCGTCTCTGAGGGAGCCAGATCCGAGGCCAACCCTAGAAGACCCATGACGTTGCAGAATATGCGACGGGTGGTACAATCGATCCCGTCCTCACAAGCGCAGTGGAAGCCGTATAGCGTTCGTGTATGTTGGCTGCAAAGCTGTTAGAAGTGGGAGTGAGCCTTGAGTAGAAGGTAGTCATAGATGCGGCGAGCCAACCAACACAATGGCCGTCTGAGCGGCTTGGAGTGTGCAGCCGAGACGGTTGTAAGCCTGCCAGCCATGATGGACGTGAGCGTGTCCGAACCAGGGAGCCAGATTACGGTTTACGCTTCAGTGTTGGTGCAGTGGAAGCGTTCTATGATAGATAGATACGCCATATATAGAGGAACGGTGCCGCATAGACTGGGTGCAATGAGATACGATAGTAGCGTGCACTGAAGTCTCGAATCCAAGGCATCTTGTCGCCGAGAACAAAGCTGAAAACTGCGTCTACAACATAAGACCGTAAGTGTTGGGCTCAACCTAGTGTTGAGCACCACAAACCTCATTGCTTTCCATGTATTCTGTGGCGACAACTACAGCACGAGTGACCGACGAGCGTGCTGGCCGATACAGCTACGAGTCTCACGTTCCGGGTCGTCTCTCCTTGTGACCCTCTCCCTTGCCTGGCCTTCAGCAGACTGCGATGGATATGTGATTCTGGTCTGCCGCAAGATATACTGTAAGTTACAGTTCGCCGACATAGAAGGATGCGCCAAAGGCTGTAAGTAAACGTCCATCCTGGACCGATAGCCACGCTCGGTTGAAGGCGACATATGCTCGAGTCCCTGAGGTTATCATTCTCACTTGCAGCGCGTGTAGAGAGGTGAAGAAAGTGGCCAGCAACAAGTTGTTGTATCCCGGGTGTTCAAGTCGAAGACAATACAAGACGCTGAGACGAATTGATCAAACAAACACTCCGAGTGACAGTCATTTGCCGTGTGACCACCATTAATATTTATCGTCATAGCTGGCTATTCGACCACAGCAGTAACACGAAGATATAGTAGAGTAGTAGGTCCGTTTCACAATCCAGTCCTCGCCCTTTATCCCTGAGCAGGATTCAAGAAGCCTCGTCCTTGGGGGCCGTCGACGTCTCTGTGTCGGTTCTGGACTTCTTCCGCGCTCGCTGTTCTGGTCCGCCATCCTCGCCGCTACTCACATCGTCTGCACAGGTCTTGTCGACATCCTCATCGTCCAGATCAGCTTCAGACTCTGCACCCGTAACCTCCTCGTGCTTCCTCTTCGAACCAACCTCCTTGTCCGCAGGAGACTCGATAATGTGGGCCTTGTAGTTCTTTTGTTCGACTTCCAGCTCATTATTCTCCTCCGAGTCTTCAGATGCATCTTCCTTCTCGTTGCTGCGGAGGGTTTTGAGAGGGTCCTGGTGGAATGCAAGAAGATTAGCACCAAGACACCGTGTCGGTTTCTTGAAATGTACTTGCATGACCCCAGTTTTTCAAGCTATCGAGCAGTCATCAGCGTATTTTGCCAGACAACTGGATATATGCTGACCTTATGGTACTCTTCGTCTTCTCCAACTCTGCCTCTGTCTTTGTTTCCTTCAAGTGACTCTCCTGAGCGAGGTGTCGCTTGGTGTACCTACAATATACGTTCAACGTCCACTAGTTGCTCTTCACAATATACCCATGATATGAACGACGCACCCAACAACCTTTCGCATGTGGTCGAGGTCCTCCTAGCATTTCCCAGCATCAATAAACTCACCATACCACACGAAGAAGGCTCACATCGTCGTACTCGTCAGGGTCCTTCGTCGGATTCTTCTTCAGGATCTCGATAATCTTTGCAGCGCTCTCGAGACCAACCCCAGTGCCCGCCTTCTTGCTCATAGGATCTTCGAGCCAGGCTTGGATCTCTTCCGCGCTCATGTTGACGTTCTCGTTGAACTCGGCGATCGTGTCGTCCCTGGACTTTACCATCGTTCACGGTAGTGGAGGGGATGGACGAGCCTTTCGTTTGCTCCAACTGGGCGACACCTTTTTATACCTTATAGCCATGTCAAGTTCTGTGATTCATGGTCTGAGACGGCTGTCACTTGGTGACGCATTCGAAAGGCAGCCCTCAAGCGGCTCCGCAGGACGCAGCCCCCAACCCCAATCTGGCAGCGATGTCGAGATATGCAGTTGAATGCGAGTGAACGTCTGGCTGTCCGAGGCGTTGCGAGAATTGGGTTGAGGACATTATATTATAAACAATAGTTTGTTCAACCACAGATGTGAAAGCGAGGCACGAGGTTCAAGGAGGCAGATACAGTCGTCACTGAAGGAATAGTGCTTTCACAGAGATCGGTCGCCGTGAATGAGTAAATGTCCTGGATACATAGCTTGGTCAACACTAATGGAGAAAGCGTAGGTTAAGGAAGTCGTGCAAGGTCCATAGCAGAATGTTAGAGCGAATGAAAGAATCTCAACAGCGATACCTGGGCATGTCGGTGTGTAATCTGAATCTAGTTGAAGCCGTAGGGAGCTTGGGGCGGCGCTGCACCTGGCGGTAGGCTAGAGCCGCGACTATAGCGATTGGAAGGAGGAGCTTGTGACGTCGGACGCTTGTTAGGCTGTCTCGACACTCGGCGCACCCCTCCCGGACCTGGGACAGGTCCGTTATCCGCGAGACTGACACCTCTCGTCCGGCTATGCGCACGGCTGGCAGCCACCTGCGGTACATTGGGTAGCTCATCTGGCTCATTCGAGTAAGGGAATTGTTGTGTGGGATATTGAGAAGTCTGGTGCTGGTATGTGTGAGAGGGTGCTTCCATGGTATAATAACTTGTTCCAGACTGGCGGCCACCAGGCCTCGATACAATATGTTGCTCGAAAGGCGAGATCGGCTGCGAAAATGAACCGCTACCCGGGGATGTAACATCATATTCATCCGTGAACTGTCCTTCCTGCGAGCCTGGGATGAGCCGTTGATGAGATGAGCCAATATCAGATCCGTAACTGCCTTCCTCACTGGAACGTGAAAGAGCAGCTGTGGATACCGACGCCGAAGGAGGCGTCGTACGCGTGACCGACAAGGGTGTGGGCAGCATCAGTAGCTGATTAGGATCGCTCCGTCGAGGAGAGCCAACGTAGGTAGAGTCTTGAGTGCTAGCCTCGTAGCCTTGCGTAGGTGCATGATAGTCAGAAGTCGAGACCATCGAATATCGATTGCTGTCGGCCCTGTCACCACTAGTGAGTAAAGCAAAACAAAGAAAGGAAGAGTACCATGGAACGCACTCGTGTCGCTTCGGTGAGCCATTCCTATAATCCACATAGGTAGAGTCTCGAGACTGGTTGCCACTTTTCCAGCGTCTTTCCCGTTCGAACTCGGCCCATCGCTTCATGACGATGTGTGTCGAATCAAATTCACCATCCTTGTCACCATGATTGTCGGACACTTTGTCTCCGGCAATTTGTCGTGTCGTACCCCATGAGAAATCATCAAAGTGCCAGAACGCATAGGCCGGGAGGATACCATTCCAAATGGGGAGCGAGAGCAAGTAGATAAGCATCCAGCCAACGTAGGCGACTTTGCGTGATGTGATGACGATGAGGAAGCCGGGCAACCCGAGGACAATGGCGAGAAGAATGAGCGGGATGGTCGTGTTTGTCCCACCAGGTATAATGGAAATGATGATCAAGTACAGTGTGAAGGAGATGGCCGCTGGGAGAACGAGAGTGCCCGCTAGTTCCATTCCAACGACAAATTGCATTGAGAAGCAGAAGGTACCGCAGAGATCGCGGACAAGAAGCAGTTCGGCGAGGTTGTGAATGGTCGAGTTGATCCAACGACGACGCTGTGAGAGAAGCACGCTGAATGTATCCGGCACAACAGTCTTACAGACCGCCTGCGGACAGAAGACATTCTTGCGCTTGGGGAAAGTCTTCAACATCAGCGTCGTCAAGTAACGATCTTCTCCGAGGAGCAACAGATTCTTCTTGTGGAGCGTGTCGACAACGTTCTCTGAATAATGCTCGACGATGTCGGGATTGGCCAAGATAGGGACCCAATATCCTCCGTCGCCCTTGGGAGCCTTGATGCGATACATGCTGAAACAGCCAGGTAGACATGTCACACCGCCAAACATCGACTCGAAGGCCTTGGTCATATGATGCGAAATATAGTACTCGAACACTGCCAGAAAACTTCAGTTATGACAGCCGTCGTATATGCGTCGGAAAGCTCATGCACCTTGAATCATCGTCACCCAAGTTTCTCCTTTGTTCGCTATCTTTGTCTCTCCGCACAAGCCCATGATTTCGTAATCGTTAACCATGCAGGACACCATGCGACTCAAGGAATCAGGAAAAACCTTTGTGTCGGCGTCGACACAAAGCACAACTTCGTACCGATCCGGACTGATTCCAGTCACCCGCCAGATGGAGTTGAAAAATTCGTATTCGAACGTGGTCATCCGCTCGTCGAACATGACCTTCTGAAGGAAAGCCATGAGAACGATTTGACTATCGCGCTTGCCACGATTGCCAGGCTTCGGGTCCGTCTGTTCCATAGGGTTGCCGCATTTCGCCACCAGCACCACAGGGCAGCGTTGCTGCTTTGAGCGCTCCACTGTAGCATCTTCGTACTTGTAGAATCCAGCGTAGACCTTCGCCATGTTGTGTCGCTTATGGCCATCGGCAATAGCAACGTACGAATGGGGCTCTACGTCGGCAGGATCAATCACGAACTCCTTCATCATGGTCAACACAATCTCCGGAGTGGTCAAATTGTTGCCTGCGCCTTTGACCATACCATCTGCGATGACCAAGATAAGCTTGTGGCTGTTGGGGTAGTCCGTTGTAGCGAGAGAATCAAGGGTAGTACGAAGACCTTCCACGGATTCTGAATAGGCAGTAACCAGACAGATAGTATGCGCGAGGGGGTAGTTGAACGGTTCGTAGTCAGGGGGTGGTTGCGGGACGACGTTATGTAGAGGGAAAGGACAAGGATTGTCAGCGAATAAACCTCCTTTGTGAGCCGCGATGTCGAGAGATGTGGAACTCCTCGATTGCCGAGTAGCAGGGGTGTCCGGCGGGGTTAGTTTCGTGACGCTCTTTCGGCTGGAAGTCGCGTACACCGTACTTCTCTTGTAAGGTACTGGTTCCAGCATACCATACGCTGTGGAGGGACGGCCACCACCGACTCCCTTAAGTACGTTCTCTGCAGGCGTGAAACGAGATGTTGAAGGAAGGAAAGACTTGATGCCCTTCTGAATACCGTTCTTGTGGACATTTGGACGATATTGGCTTGGCGCAGGACGATAAATATCATCTGTCCAGTTCTCTATTTCAGCGGCACGGCGCATGCGCTGCTCGTATGTCTCGTTCTTGAAATTTCCGATTCGCCACGAGAAGAACCATGCGAACATAACGGCCATAAAGAATCGGATACCGACCACGCCGATGATGAAGACAAGCGATACATAGAGGACGACTTCAGATGCTACGCATCCAATGCTGTTGGTATCGATGAAACCGACGGTGACGATGTCCTGCAGACAATGTCCCAGTGGTTTTTGATTGGTGCGGGCGAAGAACATAGAGAGATCTTTGCCATTAAAAGAGCCGTTGGCGTGCTTGAGCTCGTCAAAGATATCGGGGTAGTCCACTTGCGCTGTGTTCAACCACTGCAGAAGATCAAGGTCCAGAACCGACCTAGCCAGGGATTAGCGTCGGCGGGGCGGGTAGCATGGGTAGCGATACTCACGACTCGAACACGGCCAAGTTTCGATTGTTGCTCCGAACATCATCCCACGTGTAGTAAACCTGTCCTTGAGGTTCGATAGACGCAAGCTGACTGCGAGATGTCGACTGGACGTGGCAATTGGTGGGAGAGTCGTAGGCAGTGAGGTTGACAGGTGATGTTCCGTATTGGTTGAAGACGTTGCAGGGGAAATACCAGTCCAAATTACCAGAGATCGACGAATTAGCAGCTTTCGTGATGAACGGCTTGCAATTCTGGTTTGTGACCTGAAACATGAACGAGATATCGGCACCCGCTGCATGCCAGTCTCCTTCCAGTAAAGGGTTAGCACCAGCCTCAGGGAAAGTAGGAGGGGCCTGAGGGTGTTTGAAGTTCGAGAAATCGTAATCGTATCCGTGAATGATCACTGAGCCGTTCTCAATGAAGCCAGAATGGAACCGATTCGGAGGCTTTCCGCATACTGTCTCCGTGAACCCGAAGGTGAGGAAGCCTACACCAGCCATGAGAATTGCGATGACAGAGAGTAAGCCTATCTTCTCCCTCCAGGCGCGTTGCTGCTCCGGCGTACGGATACCTGACCATATTTTAGTCGAGCTAAACGAAAGTAACAAAGAGGGACTTACCGCATGCTCGGAGTAGTGGCGGCGGAACCCACATAGTGATGATGTAACAGTATATGAACCACGCGTCTTTAGGGCCAGGTCCGATGTTGCCTAAGCATCCTTCCGAGCGTGTGGAAGATGTGGGTGTGTCGGCAGGCGACGGCTTCTTGCGACGGAGAGTTGCTCCTCGTTTGAAGAGCGCCAGACCAGACTCATGTTGGTCTTCTTCCCGACCGAGGAGAGACTTGCCTCGTCGCAATCCTGGCTTTGGCTGGTTCCCAGTGCCTGAATGAGAAGTAGTATATGCGTGACCATACACAAAATATGAATTAAAGAGTTACGCACTTGAGGGCATGGAATCAATGGCCCCGACATCCTGCAATTCCGCCACACGCGTGTGGTAGTGATACTGGCGATGTCCTGGGTCAATCTTCTCTCTGTCTGGCCGTACTAAGCTCTTCTTTCGACCAACATCTACCCCCATATAGCCCCCAGTTTCGGTGTACGATGGATCTGTCTGTTTCGGCGATTGTGGTTGATAAGCGGAATATTGACGTTGGCGAGTTTGGTCGAGAGGCTCTTGGCGGTCTCCACGTTCAGTTCTCTGAAACGAGATTCCTCTGTGGCCATCGGACGAGTAGTCTGGAAGAGCAGGAGAAGGTCGGGTGGGTATGCCGGCTGGGGAATGGGATGGCGGTGCCGGGGTAGCTGGAGGACGGGCAGAACGAGGAGGACGTTGTCCTCTGTGATCCATAGCGGCGACGATCGAGCAAACTGAAGGAGTGAAGGGAGACTCAACGCATGCAAGCTGTACGAAAGGACAGTAATGCGGGAGGCTGGTGAGAGCAATGAAGGTATGGACAGGGCGTTGTCCGCAGTGACCGTGTGCGATGAAGCCACGAAAGGGACAAAAAGCCGCGTTGGAGTTGAGAAAATAAATGGTCATCAGCTTACAGATACAAGTGAAAATCTGTCAGATAGCCTACAAAGCTTCATAAGCTATTGTAATTAACTATAAGGGCAAGTACTCTTATCACACAAACTAATTGTACGTGACGACGTCAGTCCTGCACTGTTCGGGCCTCAGGAAACCATGGGCCAACTCCATCATCTCGCTGACACCAGACTGCAGGACATGCGTAGCTACAGCTGCTGATGTGCCCAACGAGCACAGTAACAGTCGGAAACATATACAGCATTGAGAAACACGAGGGTCGGCAGCCTTTCACCAACAATTGATACATCTACCTCAGAATGAAAGAGTGAGAGTATGGTCGGTGATGCTTACAAACAGCCGTAAGTGCACATACATACAGTGAGAACCAGTGCTGATATAGATATGTCGGAAAACTATGTCATCCCAACCGCATCTGCACATATGGACCGCAAACATGTCTCCGTCAGGGATCACCGCGTGAAGCATGCAGAGGATACAATCGTGCATCAGCAAATGTAGGAGCACAGGAGCCTGCATTCTCTCGTTTGTGCGTGAAATGGCGTTTACATAGGCTTTGCGGGCAGTTGAGTCAAAAGGATGCCAAAGCGCTTTTTGACAGTCACTCGGTGGCGAGAGAACTTGTCATCAGGAGAGAATCGTGCTAACGGATTGGAGAGCAACAAGTCAGAACGATGGTAGGTCTCGTTATATTCAGACTGACTACACACCGGGATGCGCAGACTTGGTAATTTTCCCAGAGTCTGTGATTTTCTGTGTTTTGTGATCAGGGCTCAATACCGTTTGCACAAGCATGTATACGTACTTTGAGGGTGTACACCCTATTACCAGCCTCGTCAAAAGTGTACATGAGATGCATGACGGACAATGCTTGCTGCGAGGACGACGACGGTGGGCGACTGCAACAGGGTGACCGGAAAGCCACAATTCTTGTGTGACGTCTGTGACAAAGAAACTTGGATTTCTGTGACCCGACGCGCTGATGATCAGGTAATCTCTGATTTGTCATGCATGGTTATGTTCTTTCGCCGGCTCATTCGCGCAGACCGCCACCAGCCAATGCGGCGTAAGCAACCCATAGCCCGACATTCTACACGCGTGTACAGCGCGTCCACAACGTTTTCGTCAACTCCATATCTCTCTGTCGCCAAGAAATTACCGTACCCATCTCCGTCTAACCAGTATGGTCAAGACCCATGAGGTACTCACTAAGCCTGCCCTCGGGACGGAGATTGCTCCAGTGTTTACCTATGACAATCTGCAGCAATCCAAGATGTCTGCTTTGAAAGAGGTATGGATCATTTCCGAACCAGAAGATAGTGCGCCATTGATGTCAGACTTTCCCCGTAGTATGCTCTGAGCCTGGCACTCCCAGAATCTGACTCTTATCACAGCTGGGAGCTACGATGGATAAACAGACCGGACACGATACCGCGGTACATGCGTGCGGCAAAATGGGACCTAGAGGATGGGAAGAAGCGCATTGAAAGCACTATTCACTGGCGCAGAGAATACAAGCCCGACCTGATCCCTCCGGACGAGGTTCGTTGAATCGTTGTTTTGTCGCTCTGTTGGTATACCTCATTCCAAGCTTCGATAATTAGGTTCGTGTTGAGAGTGAGACGGGAAAGATGTAAGGACTATTTGCTGCTACCGTGTTTTACGAGAGCTAAATACGTGTATAGTGTTATCAATGGCTTTGACAAAGACGGTAGACCCATCATATACGTTCGGCCCGGCCTGGAAAATACTGAGCGAAGCCCCCGTCAGATGAGGCATCTGGTCTGGTGCCTGTGCGTGTCTTTGGTGCTCTGATGACTTTGAAGTTTGAGCAACGTTCTAATACTTGTGCTAGAGAACGAGCGAAGGACCTTATGCCTCCGGGGCAAGAGTCGCTCATGATCCTTGTGGATTACAAGAGCACTTCACTTCGCACCAACCCGTCAATCTCCGTAGCTAGGCAGGTGCGTTGTGTTCTAATCGAGCAAGGTGCTTTGCTCACGCTTACAACCTCCAGACTCTTCACATCCTGCAAAATCACTATGTTGAGACCCTGGGACGCGCTTTAGTGGTCAACCTTCCCATGCTACTGAACTTCTTCTACAAAGGTATCTCACCTTTTCTGGACCCTGTCACGCGCGATAAGGTCAGCTTAGGACCATCTGCATTCTTGGATTCATAACATTACCACATCTTGATAGATGCGCTTTAACCCGGATTTGAAAGAGCTGATCCCCCTGGAACAGCTCGATGCTGATTTTGGCGGCGACTTTGAGTACGAATTCGAGAAGACTAGCTACTGGGAGCAGATAGTCAAGTACGTACATGCCCCACTCAGCTGGCATCTGCCTGCTTCGAAGTGCTGAGGCCACGATCGCATAGAGCGTGCAATATTGCTCCGGATGGGACACGGGGCGGCGCCTTGGAGAAGTCGTCTCCGGCTGGTAATGAGCTGCCTTTGGAGCATTCAGAGAAGATCGAACTTCAAGCCCTCAGTGGCACAGAAGTAGCCGCATAGGTAAGGTGTCCAAAGAGGTCGTTGAGCGTCGCACCAGCTCATCTTGTTTTTTGCTTGAAAACGCTTGTATTTAGCGGCCTGAATGAGACGTACACGTCCGGGTCCGGCCTCTAGGTTGATTTGCATATTATTGGAATCTTTCTGGGATCCTGTCGTAACGCCGCTTAGAAATATAGGCGGAAACTACGAAACTGCCTTACCTTACTGTATTCACTTATAACTTAGCAGGAACAACGTTGTCTGTAAACGCCGGCAGATCACAACTTGAGATCCTGAGTTCAGCGGCCCGATCCGAACTTGGGATGCGTTGCTTGCGCATGTTTGTCACTGTACAGTTGCCTTCAGCCACAGCTTGTGCTTGTCGTCGTCGACCACAAAGCGCAAGTACTGCAAGTTTCTCAAGATGTCTTCCGACCTCGAATGGCTCCTGATCCGCGTAAGAATGCCTTGGATGCCATTCAAAGTTATACACCTCACATCCTCCCGTCATGTACTAGAAAAACAATTCACACATCGTGAAGCGAGTCCCTGAGGGACCAATCTTCTCCAAGGAGCCTGTACGTGTCCTAGCGGATGAATCTAAGCTGGAAATCTAACCTGGCATGATTGAAATAGGGCAACTTGTTAAACCTCCACTCGCACAAGTACTCCGGAATCGCCAACAAGAAGGTGCGTCTTATACTATACCACTAGTGGACAGTTCACTACTCAACTGACGTCCGTACATACAGACCATCCACATTTCCCAAAGTCCTTCTGGCGTTCAAATAGTCACCCGCAAGAAAGATGCATCGCCCCACGCCGTCCGCAAATCCTCTGTGAGCTCCTCCATCCGAAACCGGTCAGGACCCCGCCGCGCTGCGGGAGTCACTGCCTCCCTGGCCAAGCGCGAGTACCGCCCTGATTTGAGAAAGGTGGGTGTCATATCTATGCCTCTGTTTTTGCTACTTCGCCCGCCCCGATGGCATGGCAGAGCGCCAGATGACCACAATATGGATCGTGCAAGAAGACCCAATCGCACCACCTAGAGCCCGCTGGAGCGCCGTCATGGCAATACGAAAGTGTGGTGTGGACATGATGTGCAAGATTACATGGTTCAGTGCGGGACCGATCAAAAACTCGGCTGGATACGTCCCATGTCGCTATCGGGTAACGTCCGTCGCTCGACGCGCTCGCCCGACTCTTTGGGACTCACATTTCTTCATTTCGTCTTTTGATTTGAATGAGGAGAGAAGAACACGTCGCTGACACTGTGACTTGTTTGCTTTGCAGGCTGCTCTTGCTCGCACCAGCGCTCTTCTGCTCGCCCAGCAGACGAAGAAGCCTGCACCACCGAAAAAGACTCGCGGAAAGAAAGCAGCAAAGGTAGAGGCATAGTTGAGCTGTTGGTGATCGTCTATTCTATATTCTTGTTCCCGCACGCTGTATCACGCACATGTTTTCATGCCTTCTACCACAATGCCATTTACCAGATTGTGGTTCGCATAATTTCCCCTCGTTGAACAAGCTGCGACGATGAATTGGTATTCTTACAGGAGGTGAGTGCTATTGCTTTAGTATGTCGCCCACCGTGCTATTGTACAGATTGAACTTTCTTCGTGTTGTACAGTTTACAAGAAAATTGCTGGTGATTAGGATATTCACAGGGCCCTGAAGACACGCCATTTACATGCTCAGCCTCCTGTTGGGTTGGTTTACCCTGCTAACGGGGACCTTGGAACCGGAGGATTCCTTCGACGGCCTGTTCTGTTCTGCCTTGTTATGCAGGGTCTGTTGAGCTTTCCGCACGTAACCAGCGTCGTGTTTGTTGTCGTGCTTTGGCTGATCGTCTTGGTAGCGGTGATGCCCCTCGTCCGGAGCTAGCTCAGCGGGAGGAGCAGGGCGAGGGTAGTCAACAGGGGTGTCATTGTGGTCGACGTCGTCGGCATCGTTGACCGGTTTGAATTTCTGCCCTCTGACGGGTATATTGGTCACCACATCCTGCCAGCATACGCTTCGCAAACTAGCCACCTACATCGAGTGGATATGCGGCTTCGGTCTGGATGTCATAGACAGACGACGTCCAGCTACCTTTTCTGTATTGTTCCGTGTGAATACGCGTAACGTTCTGCTTTATCCCGCAGGAAGGATAACTCACGAGCTGGAGGATGCGTGGCCATGGTGAAATGTGGGAGGTGGGCAACGGGGTCGACCATGGTGACGGCAGGGATTGAAGTAAGCGGGGCTAACTTACAATGTGGGTTTTATATGTCAATGCATTGTGCAACCCGAGGTCATGAGGTCTCTCCGCCCATTTAAATCAGCCTGGAGCTGCAGCCGGGCTAAGTCACATCAAGCCCTTGTATGGCATTCATGTTGAGGTCAGGTTCGTGCGTGGCCCGCCAAGGAGAGTTTAAACGTACAGGAGGACCCAATACATCGTAGATTCTACAAATAACGATTGGCCTAGTCGTGCTTTCGCGACTCCCGCAACATACCTTCCGAACGCACCTCTTTAGCGATGTCGTAAAGATAGCGGTGGACCCTAGGTACGACGAACAGCGATGCCACTAATACCAGCGGCATCAAGAAGAGTAGAGTTGGAACAACCGAAGCAGGTAAAACGGTGAGGTATAGCGGCTCCAGAATGATCATGAACGGAGTGGCTTCAGCCGTCGTGTTTGCCTTGGACAGCACTCGAGTGCCTGTGTCAACTAGGAGTATGCGAGCATACTGGCGTCGGGTTTTATGCACAGCTGTGTAGGTTGGCTGCGGAAGCTCAGACCCTCCAAAGATGACTGCGGCTTCTTGTGGGGAATATGTCTGGATGAAGAAATCCGTAGGATGCTGCCACGGCTGTGAGCTGCATTCTGAGCACTCGCTCGTCAACTCACAAAAGCAGGCCAGGAGACTCTCAAGGTGAATTTGCCGAAGGTTGTCCAACCATGGCTATCCAACTCCAACACAGCCCACATTTCGTGTCTGCAGGCCGAATCACCTCGCGAAATACAGATCGATTCTGAAGGGGTGTTCAGAGGAGCCGGTTGCGCTCTCAACATGTGCTCAGCCGAGCTCGAGGAGAGAACAAGCCTGGATGATGCATCAAGTCGTATCCATCAGGAGGTAAACCGAACTCAAAGCACGTACCAGCCCAAAGCCTGTGGAAAACTCGCGCCATCGGCCTGCGTCGCAACGATATTTACAATCTCTGTGTTAGCGAGGACAGTGCGGTTGGAAATGGCGACGAACAAGAGCCAAATGAGCACTGCACATGCATCGTCGGTAGGGAGTCGCATCCCAAATGGCGCAGCCTCCAACCCACTCTTAGCAGACATAACGATTTTTCCCACCTTTTTTTAACTTCGGATAATTTACCGAGAAATGCTGTGGGTTCGCCTTGGCGCTTAGCAGCCTATAGCACTCTCTACTCGACCTTCAGCAGAGCCTCAGAGACGATGCCTGTCTCGACGACAACGTTGTCAGACGGCACCATAATCATCTGCGAAACGGACAAAGACGTGAAGCTTCCTCCTACACCGCCCTCGTCACCCTCTTCGCGCTCTGCATCCCCCTTACTCTCTACGGAAGCACCGGCTGCAGACCAGCAGACAACCGCGTCCAAGAAGAAGAAAAAGAAAAAGACTAAAAAGCCCGTCAAGTCGAAGGCGCCATCCGGTGGAACCAAGCAGCCATCCGCTGGGGAGGAGGATCGCCCCTCGGTGCTCTGTATCAGTCGCAATAAACACTGGCGTTACATCAGTTCTTACCACGTACGTGATACGCCTACCACACCGTTTGTGGTCTGAGAGACTTTCTAGGGACCATGGCTGCAACTGCCAGTGGAACTACTTGAGTCCCTTCTCGTCATTAATCTCGACCCAGCGACACTCTCCTCTTCCGAACCGCGACTCCCTGCCCTTCCTCCCCCTTCTCCAGGTAACGGCAGTAACGGAGTCATGCAGCGTGCACGCGGGTTTGCAGGTCTTGCAGACCACTCTCCTCCTGACTCTCCGCATGGCGCGTTCGCGAACCTACCTTCTCCTCCTCCCTTACCTACGCCGAAGCCAGGGAAAGCTACTCCTCCACCCATCGACCCTGGTGTATTCCGCTCTGTCACACACATACGAAGGCTCATTGATGAAGCATCGGAGTTGTCTGTGAGAGCTTCTTCTGGCCTGTCGGCTGCAGCATTAGGATCCATGCGAGGAGGGACTGGTTACAGCCAAAACCCTTGGGCTTTAGCGCATTCCTTGGGATTAGGGGGCTACGGAGAAAGCAGCAACGGAAGAAACGTAGCTATGTCCGCTATGCGCGTGCATCGGCTGAGGGTCCTCGCGGTGCAGAAGCTGGCGGCAGCCTATAAGGCAGATGAGATTGCGTCAAGCGTGATGGTCATGCAGGGCGGTAGTGTGTTTGATGACATTGCAGAGAGGGTTCTGAAAGTTGGTACGTCTCCAGCGCCTTTGCGCATCTTTTCATGCTGCTCATAATGAACAGACCCCAATGACCTCGACGCGCGTTACGTACATTTCTTCCATGAAAAAATACCTTCCAGGTCAGTGGTATTCCATATAATTTTGGGGTTCAATATGGCTGACGCTAGTCATAAGGCAGCTGGCCGAATCGACGTCTACATCCCTGCTGGACAGTTTAATAGCTGCTCAGCCTCACCGATTGGAATTCTTCCGCACTCGTGGCATAGTACACTGCTTCCGGGACGAGTTCGCAATGGCCGTGAAGGATTTTACCTATGTACTCAAGGAATCTCGGGCCCAGCGTAAAACGAAAATGGCGCATCTGACAAGCGGGATGCCGAGCGAACAGAGAACGAAGGGGAAGAAGAGGAAAGGCAAGCCAGGAGGAACCAAGACGTTCGGACAAGCACCTGCGGATGGCACAAGCTCGCCCCCTAATGTAGACGGATCGACGATTGATGGGCCGGATGGTGAACCTCTATTGCTCCACCCATCCGTTCTTCCAGATGCCCCAGATCCTATTGAGCCGCAATGCCTGTTTCTTCGTGGAGCAGCGTATCTTCAGCACGCCGTCTATCTTATTGAGCAAACTATCCTCAAGCTTGAAGGAATTCGAAAGGACTCGACACTCGATGGCGCAGAGCTCCGTTTATGCTATATCGAAAACGGGAGATATGGAGGCGTGGAAATCGGGAATCCTGAAGGCCCCCTTGGCAGCAAACAAGGTGAAAAGCTCAACGCTTACCAGCAGGCTCTTGGCAACGAGGAATTCAAAGAACAGATTTTCAGCCTGGTGAAGAAGAGTTTGCGAGACCATGAGAGGTTTTTGTCGCACTTCGACGTGTTGGAGGGCCCGCCGATTGATCCTGTTGATGATGTGGACCCCTCACGGAAAGCCGAACACGCGTTCTTGTTGTCTCAAAGCTTCAGGCCGGGTAGCCATAATCCCCCGCCCGAGCCTCTACACTATGACATGCCTGCCACATTCACTACCTATCACCCTCTTCTTGTCGAATCTCATTTCAGCATCCTCCTCTGCCACGTTCTGCTTGGCGATTTCCCTACCCTGTTACCTGCGTTCTACAGGACTGCGCTTCTGGTCGAAGGACTAGAGGGTTACCCAGTGTTCCTGCCTCCGCGCTCGATGGCACAGGCAGAGTTCGTCGAGATCCTCGAACGCCTTGCAGGTGGCTGGCGTACTGGAATCCAGCCCCATTCCCTGATGAGATCCACCTGTCTTGCCATGGAGCTCAGCTCTCGCTCGCAGAAGGCCAAGGAAGTAGAGCGTCCAAGAGTTCTGTCCATCCTACCACCTGAACCTATGGCTATCTCTACTTCCAATTCACTCTTGACACCGAGTATAGGGGTAAATGGCTCGAGCTCGAGTTCTGCTATTCATCCTTCTAATCCACCCTCTGGTCGCGTTTCCCCTCAGCCATCATCTAACCGCATCGACCTTGTCGATTCTCTCGATTACGCGCGTATGCTGCTTGTTCCGGTAGCTGCTCGGCAGAGAGAGAAGGCTGAGAAGGCCGCCGCAGAGAAGATCGCAGAAAAGGCTGCGGGTAGGAACGGCAAGAAGAAGCCAGTGAGCATCAATATTCCGTTACATGGCCCTCGTGTGGAGATCATCATGGCTTGGCTCGGCGCCGTTCATCTCGTAGAGCTGGATATGGTGGCTTGAGCGCTGGTGGTGTTGGCTATTGTGCTGCAGCACATCAAATGTCTATCCACTCGTGTTGTGTATTCGGCGAGTCGAGGTTCTAGTATGTTAGGCGTGAGCGTTATTTCGGCTGACTGTTCCTTGCGTTCAGAGCCAAGAACTTTCATGTAACATATGACAATGACGGAATTCGAGGTTTCGATTGAGCTCAGAGGCTAGAGCTGATTATGAGCGATATACTAGTCTCGGTCCCAGACGTGAGGCAGGCAGCCCAAACCTGGGTTTGTGCGCGATTGCCAGGAAAGGAAACTCTGATCGTGAAAATTCCCCGCTAGTGGGTACTATCGATGACCCAGAAGTGAACTGGGGACAGGAAGTGAACTATTTGCTCGGGAAGGTACTTCCCCTCACTCAACTGCCTCCAAACAAAACATGCATATGTATTTATGCTACTAGACATTGTGTACAACGTTTGGTATAGAAAGAGCAGCTCTGCGAGGATAGAAAAATTGAATACCTCAATTTTTGCATGCAGTTCATGAGTGAACTGTGATTGATGCGCTTACTGAGGCAGCACCAGTGTATATTTTGGCCCAAAAATCACAGAGTACATTGTCATGGGTATATACTATCACGGAAAAATACCAAATTGTATTTCTGAGCGATGTGGCAAGAATAGTAGAAGGTATACTCTCGACAGTGGAGGCGAGCGTGACAATGCCTTCTCGTGGGTTAGAACTCCGACAAGCGCTGGTAACTACAGTCGAACCCCTCTTAACCCATACTTACCCCTCAAACCCCATAACCCCTCAAAACCCATACATTGTAAGCTCGACCAACTTGGTTTGCGGAGAAATCGAGCTAAAAACCCATAAACCCCTCATACTCCCATAATCCATACCTTTTTGAAAGCAAAAACCTATACTTTTATGGCACAATTTTTAGCTGAATATCCCAGATATGAAAGGTTTCCTCCTAAATAAGACATGATAAGTGATTTTAAGTGCTGTTGGGAACAAAATCAGCTCATAATGTGGTGTTATTGTCAATAATACTTGTGTTGCGAGGGTGCCCATTGAATAACCTCGACATGACTGAGGCATAGCCCAACTCCTGTGTGCTCAACTTTACTATAGTAGAGCACTACCCATAACAATCTGTTTATGGTATCAACAAATTGTGAATTTGGTAGTCTATGACACAATTCCACAGTTATATTCGACAAAGCCCTGGGCGCTCAATTAAGCGCCACCTCTCATTTCCCATAACCTCTGATAACCCATACCTTTCTGCGTATCCCGAGGGGTATGGGTTAAGAGGGGTTCGACTGTAGACAATGTCGCTCGGTATGTGCTGAGTTTGAACAAATGTGAGCGCTTGTGCGTGACTTTCCGTGACAGTTCTCAGATTTTGGCGGGTGAAAAGTTACCTTCGTGCGGACCTTTTCTAGCATCTTTATCCCTCTCCAAATATTTGCAGAAATGGACTACCTATAGCCAATATACCATACTACATCACTATGAAAACTCCAAGCGAAAAGGAACACAGAGGAATGGGGGGGGACCAGAAGTGATCTGTTTAGTTCACTTCTGGGTCATCAATAGTAGTCTCAGTCCCAGACGTCTAGGCTGACTTTCCTAGACAGGAGACAAGGAAAGAAGCCTAGACGTCTGGCGTAAATGGATGGGCGCTCACAGGTCATTCCCCATCAATGAAATCCACAACGTCACGACGTACAGTAGCGGCAAAAAGTCTTGCAACACCGCAAGTGCACAACTCTTTGCTCTCCGTTTGAGCTCAAAACTGCTTATTTTATTCAATCATTTTTTACACATTGAGTATTGCATGTATAGGATATGTCTACAATGAAATCAAAAGAGTCTTTCTCGTATATAATACATTGTGCACAATCCGCGCTGTTGCGACGCTAGGCGCCCGTCACGCGCACGACCATTATTTGGGTTTCTTTTGTTTTTTGATCTTTCCACTTCACCACTCTCGTGCTTTTTTCAATTGTTGTAATTGCAGGGTTTTGATGCGCGCACGGGAGGGGGGCTTGAAATAAGGAACACAATGTTATTCAGTAGCTACGCAAATACAAGGGTTTTATATTATTTTTGGAAAAACGGATAAGGCAAAAATGGAATGTCAAAGCAAGTAATCCGCGTGGAATGATGGAAGGCGGGCAGCGGGAACAAACGGATACAAACAGATTTGAGGTGGCAAACCTAAAATAACAACATCCATACCACCCACTCTTCCAACTCTAGACCACACATATGGTGCAGTGTACCCCTACTAAAAAAGCTCGAATTTGGACTCTGCATAATGAAGGTGTCAGTGTGGCTGACATTTACAAGAAAGTCCCGGTCCACCAGTCCACCATCTATTGCACCATCGAAAACCTATCCCACAATCCTGATTTCTATGCAAACAAGCCCAAGACAGGTTGCCCTTGCATTCTACAAGACCGTGATCTCCGTCACGCCTCTTTACTCCTGGCACGACAAGAGGCCCGCAACGCTACAGACGTGCAGCGCAAGGCAATCCCACAAGTGGCTGCCCGAACAATGCGTCACAACCTTGCAAAGATTGGGCTGAAGGGATATGTGCATTGACAAAAGCTGTTTCTGTCTGTAGCTCATAAGAAGAAGCGCAAGTGGTGGGCTGGACATGCGACCAGATGGGGGCAGAAAGAGTGGGGGGTAATGGTGTTCTCAGATGAGTCCAAATTTAATTTATTTGGTTCAGATGGGAGGAAATACTGCCGAAGACGACAGGGCGAGGAGTTTTTGGACTGGAATGTGCAGAAGACAGTGAAGCACGGGGGTGGGAGTATCATGGTGTGGGGATGCATCACTTTGAAGGGAAAAGGAAGGCTACACCACATTGATGGGAAGATGGATGCAAAGCTTTACTGCTCCATCCTATCAGAGTCTTTTCTGGGCACATTGGCAGACCAAGATTTGACCTGCCGGCAGATCATCTTCCAACAGGACAATGATCCAAAGCACATGTCAAAGCTTGCTACAGCTTGGTTCAAGGAGAACAAGATCACTGTATTGCCCTGGCCTCCAAATTCACCAAATATGAATATTCTGAAGAATGTCTGGGACCATCTAGAGCGCAAATTACGGGTGTTACAACCCGGTCCAACCACCCAATTTCACGTGACCTCCGCACCCGAACACCGCGCCGCATACTCCGCATCTCTGCACTGACGTCATCATGACCCTTATCATCTGTTTCCTTTACATCATGCTGTGTACAGTTCTCTTATTGCTCCGCAAGAATGCGCATTTCCCTTTGTTCCGCTTTCGTCTACTTCTGTTGGACTTGAAGTCATTGTAGTATATATACAAGACCCAACTGTAGTAAATAAGCAATTGGAATATCGAATAAGACTCCCCTTCTTATCCTCTCTTCGTCTGCATCACTAGCTGAAGTCGTCTTACTCGTCGTTGTCCGACAACTTCTCACTGTCTCCGGTGTTCCGATCACCACACCTCCGCAGGTCCGCATTTCAATTGAGCCTTGCTCTCGAACCTTTGATCCTGCTAAGTACAAATTCGAGTCACGAGAATCCCGAGCAGCGCAACTTAACTAGTTGAAGCCAAGACTCATTCTGATCCCCCTCGTTTGCTCCTCTGTTTCCGCATCTCCGCGAACTCCGCAACTCCGCGTCCCTTCCTTTTTGTCTTGCTCTTAACAGTATATTTGACATGGAGACAAGGCTCGACGTGACAAACAGGGACACGAAGTGGATGACGACGAAGTGGTGGTGGTAGGCGTGAAGCTCAATACTCTCACCAGCTATAAACCTTATGCAGATGTCTAGCCCAGTAAAGACCAAGTTAGTATTGTTACTACCAGCTATGTAGTACAAGAGGGGGTTGCTTACCTAGCCCAGTAAAGACCAAGAGGTCAAGATGGGGGGCTAGGAGCGTACATGCAGCATCTTATATAGACTTCAAGGACCTGCGCACAGACCATGTTGAGGGCAGGCTTTGCAAGAAGCCGTGTGAACGAAGAACAAAAGAACTACCTAAAGGAGAACAATAGCTATTGTCTAGACCTTGCCAAGAACTCTACTCGTGAGAGAATCTATCTAAAAGGAGACCAACTATTGTATTCCATTCCCACACCTGTGAAAACATCCTTCCATAAAGAGAACAATAGGGAAAGAACAAAAGGAGTCCATGTGAATGGTATCTATGACGTCAAACCCTAGCTATGGGCTGAGCCATGTGCTTGTAGCCATGTGGGCTTACTTAAGCTAAGTCACATGCCAGTGTGACGTAGTAGCAAGTAATGTGACCGTGTGGAGCGTCTAAGCCACGTGATACGGGCGCTTAATAGACGTGAAAAGGGAGTTTATGCAGAGAAGGTTGCAACTGGGTTGCAGCCCGGAGTTTTACAGATAAAAACAAGAGGTAAATTGCAAAAATTAAGGGCTAGTCAGGCCATCCATGACAATATTTGAATTCAAAACTCGGATTCTCCACTGTATATGCCCACCCGCACAGCAATCACAAGAACCACTGAATCAATCTCATCCGCCCCACCAACAGCTCAGCAGCCGCCGTCATGTCTCGCAATGACTTCCCCGAACCGCCCGCCAACGTCAAAACCCGCAGGAGGGGTAAGGATAGAGATCCAAACCCTGGCCCGAGTAGAGACCCCGGAGGTGGAGATGGTGGAGGAGACAATGGTGATGATCCTGGTAATGGTTGTGGTGGAGGAGATGAAAACCCTTTTGAGCAGCTTACAGCTGCTATCACGCGAGCTTACGCTCAAAACTTGTCCTCGAACGCCAAGTTCCACACCCCCGACACCTTTGATGGATCAGACCCGTCAAAACTCCGCAACTTCCTCACCCAATGCACGGTTTATTTCTGTGCAAACCCGGGTAAGTTCGACTCCGGTCAAAAGAAGGTCATGTTTGCCTTCTCTTACCTGACGGACTCCGCCTTGGAGTGGTTCGAGTTGAAGTTCCTCCAATTCCAGGAATGGGAGGAAAGCAGAGGTATATTTTCCATCTCGAATGCCGGCACGCCTCATCCTCCAGCATCCGATGACGACAATGATGAGGTGGACGCAACCGCCGAACACAACTGGGTCCGGAACTGGTTGGCCTTTGTTGCCAAAATCCGCACGCACTTTGGTCCTGCAGACGACGTTGGCGAAGCCGAACGCCGCCTTACAAATCTCTCTATGCCATCAGACAAGAAATTGTTCTGGTATAACCTTTGTTTCACCTGATACTCCATGCGCACCGGCTGGGACGAATGCACCCTCCACTACCAATACTACAACGGCCTCCCGGAACGCCTCCAGGACAACATCACGTCCAACGGCAAGCCTCACACACTGGTGAAGCTCAAGGAGATGGCCCTTAAGTGGGATCAAAGGTACTGGGAGCGTCAGGGTGAGAAGAAGAAGAAAACCTAGCGGTAACAGAAACCTGCAAAGTCCGCATCATCCTCAACCCCCGCTGTCACCGTCACCACCACTGTCGCCACGGCTATGCCCTCTGGCTCTCAAAAACCCCGTCCCACCGCAATTCCAAAGACTAACCCCATTGCCAACCTCTTGGGAAGCAATGGTAAGCTCTCGAGTGTTGAACGCGCCCGCCGCATTGCAAACAACCTCTGCCTGTTCTGCGGTCTACCCGGACATCGCGCAAGCGAATGCCGCAAGGCCGCAAAGGCTCGTGCCGCCCAGTTGGCAGCACAGACCCCAGCGCCGAACACCGCATCCAGGTTGGGAAATGTCTGAGCAGCCCTCAGCCCTCCGCACAAGTCGAGGGCTGCGCTGACCCCGCTCGTGCACCCAAGGAGGTTTATCTCAACGCTTCCAGTCTTTCTTCGGACGCTTTGTACATTTTTGTATCTTGTGATTCAATTTCTGATCCTCTACGAGCTCTGATTGATAGCGGTTCCTCCCACTGCTTCATGGACATTGATATTGCAAAGAAGTACTCTCTTCCTCTTGTCTCCATCCCCGCGATTCCGCTCCATTTGTTTAATGGTCTTTCACGGTCTCTGATTCAATTTATGATAACACTACCACTCTGCTTCCCTTCAGGGAAAATCTGTATGACACCTTTCTACATAACAAATCTTGACACATCCGCTTCTATTGTTTTAGGATACGACTGGCTCTCCCACTACAACCTGTTGGTTGACTGGGCTAAGGGTCATATAACCTTCCAAGACAAAGAAACTCCGATCCGGAGTTCCTCCGCAACAGACAATTCAGATGAGTCCTCCGACATGGACACTCCCGCATCTCATGCTTCAGAAGTCCCTCCGGTATCCTTTATAGGTGCTGCCGCATATATACGCACATGCAAACTGCCAGGCTCTGTTCAGATGCATCTCTCGCTGCGCGCCGCGCAGAATCATTCCTCCAAACCAAATCCAGACATCTCCGCACTTCCATCCGATTATCATGAATTCGCCAATGTGTTTTCTAACACCAAGGCTGACATCCTAGCCCCCCATCGTCCCTACGACATCCAAATCGATTTAGAGGACGACAAACCTCTACCCCCGAGCCCCATGTATTCGCTCTCCGCAGTCGAGCAAAAGGCTCTCTGCGAGTTCCTTGATGAAAACGTCAACTCCAGATTCATCTGACAATCTACTTCTCCGCATGGTGCTCCAATTCTCTTTGTCAAAAAGAAGGATGGAACTCTTCGACTCTGCGTCGACTATCAAGCACTTAACCGTATCACCAAGAAGGATTGCTATCCACTACCACTCATTTCCAACCTTCTGAACAGTCCGGGCAAGGCCTGACTCTATACAAAAATTGATCTCCACCATGCCTATCATGTTGTCCGCATTGCCGAAGGCAATGAGTGGGAAACAACCTTTCACACACGTTATGGTTCGTTTGAGTGGCTTGTAATGCCATTTGGACTTTCCAATGCACCCGCGGCCTTCCAACGTTTCATGAACGACATTTTCCAGGACCTCCTCGATGTCAATGTCATTGTCTACTTAGATGATATTCTTATCTTCTCCAATGATATACAGTCCCACAAGAAGCACGTCAAGGAAGTCCTACGCCGCCTCCGCAAACATGGGCTTTGCGCTTGTGCTGATAAATGCGAATTTCACAAAGACATGGTAGAATACTTGGGGTTTATCCTTTCCCCCGAGGGCCTCCGCATGTCCTCAGATAAGGTCCAAACCATCCTAGACTGGCCAACTCCGCGCAAGGTCAAGGACATCCAGTCCTTCCTTGGATTTGCCAATTTCTATTGTTGTTTTATTCCACACTACTCGGACATCACTGTTCCTCTTACCAGACTCACGCGCAAGTCCGCGACTTGGGCATGGACTGAACAGTGCCAGACTGCATTCGATACTCTCAAAAAAGCCTTCACCACCGCTCCGGTTCTGGTCCAATGGGATCCCGATGCTACAATCATTGTGGAAACTGATGCCTCGGACTACGCTCTCGGCGCCATACTCTCTATTATCTCCGACAGGGAGATACATCCGGTCGCGTTTCATTCTCGCACCTTCTCCGCACCCGAACTCAACTACGATGTGCACGACAAGGAACTACTAGCAATTCATGAAGCCTTCCGGACTTGGCGTCATTACCTGGAGGGTACTCCATCTCCTATAGACGTGATCACCGACCACAAGAACCTGGAGTATTTTTCGACTACAAAACTCCTCACCCGACGACAGGCTTGTTGGTCCAAATTCTTATCCAGTTTTAATCTTATAATCCGCTTCAGACCTGGGAAACTCGGAACCAAGCCGGACACATTAACTAGACAATGGGACGTCTACCCTAAAGAGGGAGGTAGTGGCTATGCCAGTGTAAACCCGCATAACTTCAAACCTATCTTCTCCTCCGAACACCTCATTGCCTCAATCCGTGCATCCGCACTCATGGAACCGACGCTCCGCAGTGTTAATATCTTCAACTCCAAAGAACTCTACAAGGATATCCTCCAATCCCTACCCTCAGACACATATGCTCAACAATTCCGTTCAAAACCTCTTCCTCTGAGGTGGGTTGACGATCCGCAAGGATTGTTACTCCATGACAGCAAGATATATGTCCCGGACGTCGCTGGCCTCCGCCTCTGCGTCCTCTGCTACAGACACAACTACCTCTTATCGGGTCACTACGGGGTTAGTAAGACACTAGCCCTGGTCCGAAGAGAGTTCTCATGGCCAAAACTCCGAACTTTTGTACAACATTACTGCAAGTCTTGCACGACTTGTAAGCGATTGAAGGCTCCGAGACATAAGCCTTATGTTACGGTCCAACAACTCCCAGTCCCGATGCGCCCTTGGGATTCTATTTCTATGGATTTCATTGAGCAACTCCCGGACTCCGCAGGCTTCACAGCCATACTTGTTATCGTGGACCGCCTCAGCAAACAAGGCATATTCATCCCCACATACGACACAATAGACTCTCCGGGTTTGGCTAAACTATTCGTCCTTCATGTCTTTTCCAAGCATGGAGTTCCTTCTCACTGCACCTCCGACCGGGGCACAGAGTTTGTGTCACGGTTCTTCAGAGCCTTAGGACAGGCTTTGGACATGAACCTCCACATCACCTCCGGTTACCACCCCAAAGCAGATGGTCAGACAGAAAGGACCAACCAAACCCTTGAGCAATACCTCCGCACGTACTGCAACTACCAGCAAGACAACTGGTCGGACTTGCTACCTCTTGCGGAGTTCGCCTTCAACAACGTCCCTAGCGCAACTACCGGCGTTTCCCCCTTCTTTGCAAACAAAGGCTACCATCCCAACATCACCATACACCCCGAACGTAGTCTTGCCTCCGCACGCGCTCATGAACTTGCCGTTAACCTCGAGGACTTACACGAATACTTGAAAGAAAGCATGCGCAAAGCCCAACTCCGATATCAAGGTCCCGCCGACGCTGCACGAAAAGCGCCTCCGCAATGGGACGTCGGAGATCCCGTCTTTGTCAAAGCAAAGTACTTCAACACCACACAACTGTCTAAGAAACTTGCCAAGAAGTATCTCGGACCTTTCGAGATTATTGGACGCGTTGGTCTGCAATCCTTCATGCTCAATCTCCCTGACGCAATGCGAGCAGTACATCCAGTCTACCACGTCTCTATGTTAGAGTCACACACACCCAGCGAAATCCCCGACCGAGTCCCATCACCACCTCCGCCGGTTGAAATCGATGGAGAAATCGAATACGAGATCGCAAAGGTACTCAACTCTAAACACGATCGCCGACGCCACACATGTCCGCTTCTTTACCTAGTCCGATGGCTAGGATACGAGGGAACAGACGAAGAAACTTCATGGGTTCTAGCTACAGAGATGGATGGCGCTCCAGAAGCCATTGCCAATTTCCATAACCGTTATCCAAAGAAACCCGGCCCTTTACCTTTGTAATTATCTGTTTGTTTGTTTCATTATCCTTATATCATCTCTGCATTTCCGCAACTCCTCAAATCCGCACACATTCATGCTTCATATCAAAAGTGCAAGGACAACGGTGGAGGTCTCATTCATAGTTTACAATAAACAAGAAAAGAAAAAACTACTCTAAGTTTCCTTCTCTTTTCCTTTTCCCTTCTGCGGAGCACCTGTTGCCTGCGCCGCCTCCGCGGTCTTTTTTGCCTCTTGCCGCAATCTCCGCCTTTCCTTCTTCTGCTCAACCTCAATATCCTGTACTTCCTCCACCTCCATCATCCTCCGGATGTCGTTGCGGAACGCGGTTATGGTGTCCCGGATTGCCCGTCCCTCGGCCAGGAGGTCTGACTGTAAGTCTGCGACTTTGCGCAGAGCACCAGTGAACGCCTCTAAGGCGTTGACTGAGCTGAACACGGAGTCCGACATCTCTGCCTCCAAGGATTCCGACGCAGACTCCGTCGACCTCTCCACCAACTCCATCCTTGCAGGAACCCGCATTCCCTCATCCTGATCCCGGATATCATATGTCCGCAATTTTTTCTTCTTCGGCCCTGTTGCCTCCGATCCTTTCCTCTTCCTCGCCGAAGTTTCGGACGTCCCGGACGTCAACTTCTCCAACTGAGGCGCCGTCACCCCAGAAGGCCCGGCCTTCGGCATTGCCTCCGGAGTTTTTGTTGGACCACCCTCTGCACGACCCTTCCCCATCTCCTTGACTGAGACGTTGCCAATCTTGCAAGACCGTTTACCGGTCCTGCAAGCGTAACACGCTTTCCCCTTTGTCTTTGCATCCAACTCCCAGAAGCAATCGGACTTGTACCTGATGCACGTATTGCATCTCACCTCCGACGTGCTCCAGTGGACCTCTATGAAGGTCTCTCTGCGAACCACCTTTTTTGTCTTCGTAACGACTTGCGCCTTCTTTTTCTTTGGAGTCCGCTCCGCGTCCTCCATCTCCGCGTACTCCTCCTCATCCTCGTCCGTCTCCTCCTCCTCCTTGTCTTCGTCCGTAGGGACGTATTGCGAGGTTGCAGGACTCGAAGTCCTGCTCCGCCAACTCGTACCTGCAACAAACGGAGAAGGTGCCGTTGCCGCATTTGCCGCAAGTTTTGCCACAATCTCAGCGGCCGCCGATTCTACAATCGCCGTGCGCTGCATCTCCGCTGCGGCCCTCTTCGCCAGCATCAACCGCTTACCCTCAGCGGCCACCTTTTTCTTTGCCTCCTCAGCTTCCACCTTCTTCCTCGCCTCCTCAGCCTCCATCCTCATCTTCTCCTGCGCCGCCGCAACCAACTCCGCCGTCCTTCGGCATTCCTCCCCAGCCGCTGCCTCCGCCCTCAACTCCTCCTCCTCCTGCTCCATCCTCGCCAGCTCAGCCTTCCTCTCGGCAATTTCTCGCTGCCTCCGTGCAAACTGATCAGCGGCAGTCTCTGGAAAGGAGTCGTTGAAGTCAGCCTAGCTCCATCAAGGAGCAGAAATACTCACCATTTGGGGTGGACATGTTGCTGGGTACGGGGTAGTGGTGGGTGAAGGAAGAAAAGTTGAAGTCCAGCATTCACACACTCTCAGGACTTTATACCAAAACTCCAGATTTCCGATGCGGATACATTAGAAGCATTGCCCTCAGGGGTTCGGGCCTTAAGGGGGAGGTACTGTTACAACCCGGTCCAACCACCCGATTTCACGTGACCTCCGCACCTGAACACCACGCCGCATACTCCGCATCTCTGCACCGACGTCATCATGACCCTTATCATCTGTTTCCTTTACATCATGCTGTGTACAGTTCTCTTATTGCTCCGCAAGAATGCGCATTTCCCTTTGTTCCGCTTTTGTCTACTTCTGTTGGACTTGAAGTCATTGTAGTATATATACAAGACCCAACTGTAGTAAATAAGCAATTGGAATATCAAATAAGACTCCCCTTCTTATCCTCTCTTTGTCTGCATTTGACTTCACTAGCTGAAGTCGTCTTACTCGTCGTTGTCCGACAACTTCTCGCTGTCTCCGGTGTTCCAATCACCACACCTCCGCAGGTCTGCATTTCGATTGAGCCTTGCTCTCAAACCTTTGATCCTGCTAAGTAAAAATTTGAGTCACGAGAATCCCGAGCGGCGCAACTTAACTAGTTGAAGCCAAGACTCATTCTGATCCCCCTCGTTCGCTCCTCTGTTTCTGCATCTCCGCTAACTCCGCAACTCCGCGTCCCTTCCTTTTCATCTTGCTCTTAACAACGGGCTCGCAAGCAGCAACTGTCAAATAAGGAGGAGCTGTGGGAGGCATTGCAGGAGAAGTGGGCAAATTTGGATGATGGGTATATCAAGGGATTGTATGAGTCTCTCCCCACTCGTGCAGCAGAGCTTATGCAGGCAAAGGGGTCCTATACTAGGTACTAATGTTACCAGAATTTTTTGACAGATTTTTACATAGAATAGTCGGGATGATGTGCAATAGTAGTAGCACAACACGTGGGTGCCTACTACAGTTTTAGCGCAGATTGTACGTAGTTCCTCGCGCACAACGTTGATCAGCCCTTTTTTAATGAGACACAATTTTCACATGATAATGGATGTGTGAGAACTGTAACCCAAAACTATATGCAAAAAATGAGCTTGAACAATGAGAAAAATCCTGCACACTCGCGGTGTCGCAAGACTTTTTGCTGCTACTGTAGATATCTAACAAGACACCCAATCTAATCTTCGCGCGTCTGCTGTACTTGATCTTTGGTTGTGTTGTGTCGACTTATGTATCCTTGTTCCCTGTCGCTTTCCCCTTTGCATATAGTCACTATAGACCATACAGTACAAATCCTGCACACTCAATTCAATTTTCCATCAATCTAAAATACCCAAAAATGCAGACCAAACCAACCCAACCACCCCGGAAGCAAAAGAAGTCTAGTAATAAGACATCACAAAAATAAACGAATGACTAGCTACCATTATAAATCCCAGCATGTAATATAAAGTTAGCCTTACCTTATTACACTTTATCTTGGACCTGCCAGGCTTATAATACCCAGCACTCATTATGATGGTCTGTAGATGTCATTATAATGGATTCACTGTATACATTATAATGGTAGGCATAGGTGAGGGTATTAGGACAGTCAATAAAACATTTCCCACTGCAACCGTTAACATCATTCATTTCTGCGTTGCTCAGGAATCAAACCCTTGCAGGTCATGTGAGAGGCTCATCACTGCAACCACTGCACTACATCACCCTATCATCAATTATACAGCTAAACTATATAGACAGCACCACAGAATTAATCACATATCTATCTTAGCATTCAAGTAAATGACATGCAACATATTTCAGCTACTGTATATTTTCTTAGCATACAATGCAATATATTGCTGCCACTCCACATTTTTGGGCATTTCAAATTACAGGTCATGTTGGCTGCCATTGTGTAGCATTGTAATATCTAGCCAATCTCCAGGTCACGCGGTAAACTCTCACTGTGCAATATAAAGTAATTCTTTTTTGATTATTTATATGATGGAGTAGTACACAAAACAGCACCACTCCTGCTTGTCCCCTTCTGCATCCAGTGCATTTTAAGCCATCCAACAATAAGCCTGATACCACAGTCATCTCTTGTGTGCAGCCCCTTGCACTGCAGACTCCCCTGCATGCAGAGTCTTACTGGGTTCTTCAGCATGGACAAAGGACTTCCTTAACACTATTGTGGACAGAGCCCATTGTGTTGCTGAGTGGGGGGATAGCTTCCAAACAGCCTTCCTCGAAGTGAAGAAGGTGCAAACATTCTTGACCTCTAAGCCTATCATGATTGCATCCGCAACATTGCCTCCAGACATCAGACATGCTAGAATCTGTGATGAACACATTGTCATTCTCGCGCAAGGGATCCTTCATCTTGAATCTTGGCAATGATTGTGCCACTATCACGCCTGTCGTGTGTCAGATGAAGGGTAGCAAAAACAATCTGGAATCATTATAACTTCTAGAACATAGCCCCTTCTTGCAAACAAGCAGAGCTCCTTGTCACTCAAGAGCTCTTGCAAGACTTCTTGAGGATCGCGCGAGAGCTGGTTCTACAGCTTGCGTCTCGAGCTTGTTATACAGCCTGCATCTTGAGCTTGTTTATACAGCTCGCGTCTCGAGCTTGTCTATGGCTCAGCCCTTTGGGCACTCGAGCTTGTGTTTCCTCGAGTTATGGTTTGAGTTCTTGTGCAAGTTTCTGTCCATGTCTCTGGCGAGTTTTGGGCAGCCTTGAGCACATTGCCACTTTCCCTTGCCACCCTTGGTTTCCTTGCAGCCCCTTGCTCACATGCTCCCTTGGATCCCATGACTCTTCTGATGGATAGGGGAGCCTAGAGCAGCCTCTCTCTCTCTCTTCATCAACCCCCTCAAGCTCGTCACTACCAGGATTTGTTTCCATTGCACTGCCTCCTTCTCTCCTGTGTGGCCTCGAGTCACCAAGCCTTTGTTTGACTGGATGCTTGTGGCTTAGCTGCACAGGAAGCACTGTACTCCTGGTTCTTGTGACTTTCATGTTTGCCCCTTGTTTCATCTCACACTGCCCTCTCTCACTGCCTCGTTTGACATGGAGACAATGCTCGACCTGACAAACAGGGACACAATGTGGATGTTGACAAAAAGGTGGTGGCAGGCGTGAAGCACAGTGCGTTCACCAGCTATCAAACTTGTTCAGAAATCTAACCCAGTAAAGACCAAGTTAGTATTGATACTACCCACTATGTATTACAAGAGGGGTTTGCTTACCTAGCCCAGTAAAGACCAAGAGGTCGAGATGGGGGGCTAGGAGCATACATGCAGCTGTATATATAGTCTTCAGGGACCTGTGCACAGACCATGTTAAAGGCAGGCTTTGCAAGAAGCTGTGTGAACGAAGAACAATAGAACTACCTAAAAGAGAACAATAGCTATTGTCTGGACCTTGCCAAGAACTCTACTCGTGAGAGAATCTACCTAAAAGGAGACCAACTATTGTATTCCATTCCCACACCTGTGAGAACATTCTTCCATAAAGAGAACAATAGGGAAAGAACAAAAGAAGTCCATGTGAACGGTATCGATGACGTCAAACTCTAGCTATGGGCTGAGTCATGTGGTTGTAGCCATGTGGTTGTAGCCATGTGGTCTTACATAAGCTAAGTCACATGCCAGTGTGATGTAGTAGCAAGTAACGTAACCATGTAGAGTGTCTAAGCCACGTGATACGGGCGCTTAATAGACATGCAAGGAGTTTGTGCTGAGAGGGTTGCAATTGGGTTGCAGCCCGAGGTTTTACAGGTAAAAACAAGATGTAAATTGCAAAAAATAAGGGCTAGTTGGGCCATCCACGACATTGTTATCACACAGACACGGATCTTTAAGTTGATATGGACTTTTTGCAGTAGTATTTATACACAGTGTATTTGTACCTCGAGTAGCTCAGAATATGACACTTCCCGTGTTTCCCCCTTCAAGTTTGCCTCTGCAAGCCTTGCTGCTTGTGTATTGATCCTCCTGGCTCATTGCATCTCGCGTCTCGCACCCGCTGTTGCACTTTAAACAATACAGCACAGTCCTTCTTCTTCCCTGAATTATTGTGTGCTCCAGTCAAGACAAACCACACAAGCTTACTATATGCTACTCATTCAAGAAGCTATTCCCAAAACACTTGGTCAAGCTGCTACCAGTGGCAAGTTTGCTTACAAATCTGGCTCAAAAACTAATATCTCATTCCACCTTCAGGGATTGTACTTGCCGCTTGCCGACCTTGCTAATGCTAGTTGAGCTAGGACTACTCAACACTCTGTAGTACTTTGCTCACCACATCTCTTACACTTCATCTCACACTATTCCCTCAAGTTTACCAACTTATCTGATGAGTAGTAACCTTCCTGTTACATTCCCCCTTGCCTGAAACTGGGTAGAAGTCTAAGAGATTGCCCAATCTGACTCATTTTTTGATGGCAACCATTATGATGCAGCCACAATCTGTAGCTATGCTGTTTTTCAAGGTTGCTTTTCAGGGTTGAAACTGCTGCATCAGGCTGTACACAATGCTTTCTGATGTCTGCATCTGTGACATCCCTTTTGCCAGCAGATGATTGGCTCCAGGTAATATTGTCTGAACCAGAAACCCTCATCAGAGCCCCCTGACATGAGGCTGGGTAGAAATTTTACAGCCAATCCAACTCAGGTTTCAGATGGCAAGCATTATGGTGCAACCACAACCTGTAGCTATGCTTTCTTCAGGGTTATTTTTAGGGTTGAAACTGCCTATTAAGCTGTACATGTCAGGCCTTCTGATGTCTGCATTTGATTTATCCCTTTTACAGCTTGTTTGTGATCAGCAGGAGATGCTGTGCTAAAAAGAAAATGTTGTTCAATGTGGAAACCTCCCCCTTACCTGAAGCTAGGTAGAAGTCCGAGAGCTTCCCAATCTGACTTAATTTTTGATGGCAACCACCACATTGCAGGCACAATCTGTAGCTATGCTGTTTTCAAAGCTGTTGTTCTGGGACAAAACTGTTACATCAGAGAATTTGCTCCAGAGAATATTGTCTGAACATCAGAGCCCTAACATGAGGCTGGGTAGAAGTCTTACAGCCAATCTGACTCAGAGTGTTGATGGCAACCATTATGATGCAGCCACAATCTGTAGCTATGCTGTTTTTCAAGGTTGTTTTTTAGGGTTGAAACTGCTGCATCAGGCTGTACACAATGCCTTCTTGTTAGAAGGCTATGCAAGTAGAGGAAAGTGTTGAGAGAGCAAGATTGAGAGGGATCACACAGTGGGAGTTGGGGATCAAAAGTGTGTATCGTTGCATTGATCAGTTTAAGTCTTATATACGGTAACTACGGCGCTCGTACGTTAAGCGTCTAATTTACTATAGTTGGACACTCCCCTTCAAGCACGAATATGAAGTAGTTCATTGAAGTGCTTGAGTTTTTCGAGAGGTAGTGCTTTAGTAAGTGTATCAGCACGTTGATCGTTAGAAGATATGTGATGAATAGTTATATACTTCTTGAGTACACGATCGCTGATGAAATTCTTACGAATTTCAAAGTGTTTAGTTCGTTGCGAATGTTGCTTGTCAGGTGAGCTAACAATGGCAATAGTTGATGCACTGTCAGTATACATTCTGACAGGATCCATAGTAAAGTTTAGTAGTTCGTCAATGAGTGCTTTTAGATATATAGCCTCAGTTGACGCATGCGCTAAGGCATATAATTCGGCTTCGGTGACCGATAGTGTTACGAGTGAACCGCGCTTACTTGACCAAGAGATAAGCGAGTTGTTGTATGTGAAGGTGTAGCCCATTATTGGTTTATTGCCGTATGTAGTCATACCGTCAGAATCAGCATATCCGACAAGTGAAGTATTAGTAGTAGTTGCTTGGTTTCCTAGGACAAGCCAGTAATCGCACGTTCCCTTCAAGTATAGGTAACACTGTTTAGCTGCAGCGTAGTGTTCCTTAGAAGGGTCAGCTAAGTATCGTGCAAGTTGACCAGTGCAGTATGCAACGTCTGGTCGAGTACAGTCAGCGACGTATCGTAAACCACCGACTAAAGACATGTATTGTTTAATAGCGTCAGCGTCCTGACAAGGTTCTTTCGAGTCACGGGGGGCTAAGTTGTGCTCGTGTATCATAGGTGTACGGCGTGTATGATCGTGGTCAAAGTTGTTTCATTTAAGTATAGTTTGGATATAATCGCGTTGACGAAGCTTGATAACACCAGAGGCTTTGTCGTAATCGATCTCCATGCCAAGCATCCAGTGGATAGTACCACCGTTTGTTACTTCGACATGTTGTCTAAGTGCTATCTCAAATTGTTCAGCGACGACAGAAGTAATAGTACAGAGAGTAATATCGTCAACATGAACAGCGAGTATAAGTATTAGTTTGTCTCCCCTATAAAGATGGAAGACAGCGTTATTGTAGTCTGAACGCTTGAGTCCAAGTTGGAAAAGTATATCGCATAGTACCTTGTACCAGCGACGTCCGGCTTGTTTAAGGCCATAGATAGTTTTGCGTAGTTTAAGGACCCAGCCCTTAGGCAAGTTGGGCAGTAAGTCGCCAGGCGGCGGACGAAGATAAAGATCTTCATCATCGTTAATCTTACCGTATAAGTAAGCGGACTTAACATCGAGTTGGTTAATCTCGAAGTGTAGTGAAGCCGCAAGTGTAAGTATGAGTCGCATAGAACTCATGCGCGCGACTGGAGCGAACAAGTCGTTTGCATAGTAATCAATACCATCACGCTGAGAGTATCCTTGCGCAACAAGTCTTGACTTGAGTTTAGTAACTTTGCCATGTTCGTACTTGGTCTTGTAGACGAAGCGAGAACCAGTAATGTTGGCATTTGGCGGCGGGATACAGTATTCCCAAGTGCCGAGTTGTTCTAGTGTATCAACCTCAAGTTTCATAGACTTAAACCAATGGTCTTTGAGAGGGTGATTAAGTACATCTTTGAAAGTGACAGGGTCACCGACATCCTCAGCATAGTAAGCGTTAAACTCAGTTAAGTAGAAAGCAATGTTAGTGTCTACTTTGTCGTAGTTTAGACCACGAGCTTTACGCAATAGTTGAGGAGTTCTGTTGGAACGCCTTGGACCAGTAGGGTCAGGCTCGTCGATTTCCATTGGTTCTATGTGAGGGTTGTCCTCAAGTTCAAGTTGTTTTTCAGTAGTAAGTTTTTCGACATTTGGTTCTTTCTCCCCTTCAATTTGTATCGTAGAGTCAACAAATTGCAAGTTACGTTCAACTCCGACACGTTGTCCAAAGTAAACGTAGTGACCTTTAGAGTGTTCAGCGAAGCCTATCCAGACTCCCCTTTTACCCTTAGATGCTAGTTTATTTGTGCGATATTCGTCGTATACAATGCACGGCTGACCGAAGACTTGAAGTCCATCAAGGTTAGCATCTGTGCCATATCGCTTAAAGTAAGGAGTTTTGTAGTTAAGTATAGTACGAGGAGAACGATTGTACACATACATCGCGTATAATGCAGCGTACCACCATAGTCGATTTGGTAAAGATGCAGTATGCAGGTTTACTCGAATCAAGTTCATAATAGTTTGATGTACACGCTCAGCAACACCGTTTTGCTGAGGAGTATCATGTACAGTAAGACGTAGTATAGTTCCTTGAGTTTTCAAGTAAGCAGTCATAGCTTTACTGGTAAAGACACCGTCGTTATCGGCTTGAAGTATCTTGACACAAATACCATATTGCGTCAAAAGTTCAGTAGAGAAAATGACCCATTGAGTATAGGCGTCATCTTTAGTAACTAGTGGTGCAAGTACTAACCATCTAGTAGCATCGTCGACGATAGTCAACCAGTATTTGTGTTTACCAGTAATCGACGCTGTGGGTAGAGGCCCAAAGATGTCGATATGAAAGTGATCTCCGAAAGCTTCAGCTAACGATGAAGAACGAAGTTTAGGTACGGTATTGCGATGGATATTGTTAAGTAAACAATCCTCGCACGGAGTTTCAGTATGGTCAGTTATATGATCGGAAATGATTGACGAAGTTTGAAGTAGTTTCTTGATCATGAAGTAACTAAGATGACCGAGTTTTTTATGAAGTTCAAGTAAAGTAATGCCAGTTCTATGCACGCTTGCTAAAGAAGTCACTCGAGTTGATGATAGCGTGTATAAATCATTTGATTTTCACTTTCCTGTTCCACCTCGAGTACCATGTCACCAGCAAGTTTCAAAACTAGTTGTTGTGCATAGTGACGTCGGACTCAGAGAGAGCCGACACCCACGCGCTCTGGTTGCGACGAGGAGTAGTGGTCGACGGACCAGCGACAGCGGGAGTAGTGACAACAGCGGCGGCAGTGGCAGCTTTGCCCTTGGCACCAGCAGCAACGGACTTCCGGGTAATACCCTTCCTCTTCATCGCCTCCTTGGACTTCTCTGTCCAGGGCGAAGGGCAAGTAGGCGTCGTGTGGCCAGTCTTGTTGCAGTTGTAACACTTCATCTTCGAAGTGTCACGGACGGACTTCTCCTTAGAGTAAGGAGCGGCGGCCGCACGAGCGGAGGAAGTGGCTTTCGCCGGACGTTCGACACGTTTGTCGACTGCTGGCGACGCGGCGGATGAACTACCAGCGGGCCTATCGCGAGGGACGAGGGTTGACGAACCCTTGGACCAAGAGCGGTCAAGTGGGTGAGCGAGTCGCCAACTATGGAAGTCGCGGCGGAGCTCGACACTCAAAGAGATGGGGTTGTAGTCGTATTTCTCACCCGCAGGAGTACGGGAACGCACACCAGCCTCGTAGCTAGCGCGAGTGTGCGCATAGGCGGGGGGAATGATGCCGACGAGGGCGGAGTAGAAGATGTGCTGAGGGAATTCGATGCCCTTGGACAGAATCTCCGAGTAGAGGTTGTGCGCGTCGTTGAGTAGTTTGTCCATTTCATGGACAGGACGGCGGAGGGAGAAGAGTTGGAAGATTTTGTTTGCGTCCGACATAGTAGAAGTCGGCTCGAAACGTTCGGAGAGTTTCTCCATGAGTCTGTGGGGCGCGGTCTCGTTGAGATAGTTCGCCATCACAGAGTCTGCGATGTGTCCAGCCAGGACGTTGAAGACGGCCCGTTGGACCTCTTGAGGGATAGTTAGACCACCCCTGTAGCTGTAGAAATCGACGATAGTCGACATCGCAGTATCAACGCGGAATTTCCACATCGGCCAGGTATCAGGACCTGTGAGTTTGCCAACATCTGCGAAGGCTTTATGAACGTCGCTAAGCGACATAGTATACTCCACGTCGTGCTTTGGAGGCACGGAAAGGAGGGACGACACCGCTCGCGCGGAGTCAGTAGGGCCAGATGGCGAGGGGGAAGGTGCACGATGGGCTCTGGGCAGTTTGCCCCTTCGCCTTTCGTGCGCCTCGTCGTCGTCCATAGGATCGTCGCTGTCGTCTGACGATGGTTTAGTGGTGTGACGACGGGCAAAGTCGTCGCGGAGTGTGTCGAATGGAGTGCGACGGCGATCAGATGGGGGTGCTGAGACTCGACGTGATGCCGTGATGCGGGCAGTGGGATGGTCGACGACAGCAGAGGTAGTAGGGACGTTTGTGGCGTGGTCAGAAGGTGCAGCAGAAGGTGCAGAACCTGGGGTACCAGCGCGAGAAGCGGAAGACATTGGATGAGGAGGAGTAGTAGCAGGAGGAGGAGTTGGAGTAGGAGTGAAGACCGGGGTACGTCTCCTGCAAGTGGTACGAGGGATAGTGCCTCGAAGAAAGTCGGTTTGGTGTCGTTCGCGCGTAGAACGACGAGGTTGAGGCTGATCAGTGGGATCAGAGCTCATCAACTGGTGGATAGTGAGTGCAGAAGGTAGTGTGAGTGAGGTAAAGAGCTTATCCGGGGCTCATAACCTGTTAGAAGGCTATGCAAGTAGAGGAAAGCGTTGAGAGAGCAAGATTGAGAGGGATCACACAGTGGGAGTTGGGGATCAAAAGTGCGTATCGTTGCATTGATCAGTTTAAGTCTTATATACGGTAACTACGGCGCTCGTACGTTAAGCGTCTAATTTACTATAGTCGAACACTTCTGATGTCTGCATCTCAGGCTTTGTCATCCCTTTTGCCAGAAGATGATTGGCTCCAGGGAATATTGTCTGAACCAGAAACCCTCATCAGAGCCCCCTGACATGAGGCAGGGTAGAAATTTTACAGCCAATCCAACTCAGGTTTCAGATGGTAAGCATTATGGTGCAACCACAACCTGTAGCTATGCTTTTCTCAGGGTCATTTTTAGGGTTGAAACTGTCTATCAAGCTGTACAATGTTAGGCCTTCTGATGTCTGCATTTGATTCATCCCTTTTACAGCTTGTTTGTGATTGGCAGGAAATGCTGTGCTAAAAAGAAAATGTTGTTCAATATGGAACCTTACCTGAAGCTAGGTAGAAGTCCGAGAGCTGTCATGGACGGCCTGACTAGCCCTTAATTTTCGCAATTTACCTCTTGTTTTTATCTGTAAAACTCCGGGCTGCAGCTCAGTTGCAACCTTTTCATGCATAAACTCCTTTGCACGTCTATTAAGCGCCCGTATCACGTGGCTTAGATGCTCCACACGGTCACATTACTTGCTACTACGTCACACTAGCATGTGACTTAGCTTAAGTAAGACCACATGGCTACAGACACATGGCTCAGCCCATAGCTAGGGTTTGACGTCATAGATACCATCCACATGGGCTCCTTATTGTTCTTTCCCTATTGTTCTCTTTATGGAAGGATGTTCTCACAGGTGTGGGAATGGAATACAATAGTTGGTCTCCTTTTAGATAGATTCTCTCACGGGTAGAGTTCTTGGCAAGGACTAGACAATAGCTATTGTTCTCTTTTAAGTAGTTCTTTTGTTCTTCGTTCACACGGCTTCTTGCAAAGCCTGCCCTCAACATGGTCTGTGCGCAGGTCCCTGAAGTCTATATATACTGCTGCATGTACGCTCCTAGCCCCCCATCTCGACCTCTTGGTCTTTACTGGGCTAGGTAAGCAACTCCCTCTTGTACTACATAGCTGGTAGTAACAATACTAACTTGGTCTTTACTGGGCTAGACATCTGCATAAGATTTATAGCTGGTGAGAGTATTGTGCTTCACGCCTACCACCACCACTTCGTCGTCATCCACTCCGTGTCCCTGTCTGCCGCGTCGAACCCCCGTCTCCGCGTCATTAGGTCGAGATCGTTGTGAAACCCTGGGTTCCCCCATTCCCACCGTTTAAAAAAGTTTATTCCTGTTTGACGAGTACATCTCCGGTCTTTCCATACCGTTGAGCTACTACTTACGTCGTCCGTTTCTACCCCCTGCGTTGTTCAGTGCCTAAGGACACGCGCACCCGTTTTTCCAAGGACCTCTCTACGAACGAGCCTCAGCTCAAGAGGTGCCTCCCCCCATCTTTCCTCGACGCTCTCGCTGCCAAGCGTAAGAGCGGTCAACCTCATCGCTGGTCTGACAAAGACCTCGTCAACGTTGCGAAGTACGTATCAAAGAAACCGCCGGTCAAAGGCATCACCCTCACCGTCCCCTCTTACGAGGAAAATCAACAACTTCGCGCTTCTGCCCGAGCATACGGAGAACGTGCAGCCGAGGAACGTGCTCGAACTCTTGCCGAGCAACAGACTCACAAGCCGACTCTCGCTGAGCGACTTGCCAAACTTCCTCCACCCACTCCCGCTCCCGCTGCACCCAAACCGGTACTGATAGACTTCAAGAAGTTATCACCGGTTGACCTCATCGGCATCTTCAGGCCGAAGCTTACCGCTGTCCGTACCCGCTTGCAAGCTCTAACAGAGCTACAAGAACTTCTCAACTGCGCAGACCCCGACCATCGTCGCGCGCTACTCCACCTCGTCAACAAAGTCAATCGCTTCCTTAACCGACTTGACGAGCTCGCACCTGTCACAGCCGACCGCGAGTGGCAACTCCTAGACTGGGGTTGCAAAGCAATTGGGAAAGTCTCGTTTAAGCAGCTTCGCAAGAACTATAGCAAAGTTCTTGCGCAACTTAACGTAGTTAATAACGATAGCTACTTCGAGTGGATCTAGACAGTCCACGGTTTTTGCCCACCACGTCTTTGATCTGCGATAATTGTATCCATTTCTTCGATCCCATCTCGGTCACAGACGACCACTTTCGAGCCAACGAGGGATCCTTCTACGAGTGTGATAACCAACCGTGCCCTAATCGATTAAATCAGCTAGACCCCACTGAAGCAATCGAACACGAGTATTACGCAGAGACCTATCAACCGCCCTCCGAAGAAAATCGTTGTCTGATCACGAAAGAAGACATGGATCCGAACCAGCCCGCCGCCCCTGCTGCCCCAGCTGCCCCAGTCGCCAATCTGAGCCAGCAAGACGTCCTAAATATGTTGGGCGTCCTGACACAAAGGATGGTTGACCTCACCAATCAGGTGGCTGCACTCGCCGCCGCACAGACGCCAGCAGTTGTCGCTGCTACTCACGGCTCCAGAGAACGGAGTATCGTCGAGAAGCCGGTCTCCTTTAAGGGGAAAACCTCGTCAGAAGCCAGGCTCTTCCGACACGCGTTCATTGTCTGGGCGCAAAATCAAGGAAAAGCGTTCTTCCAGCAAGACGCGCAAGGCCAGGTCCGAGTGGACAACAATGGCGCGAGGATCTTCGATCCTCACAAACTCATCACCACGCCCTGTCGTTCATGCAAGACGACGCTGCCGACTGGGCCCGCCCTCATATTGAGGAGCTGGCCAGTAGTAAACCAGCTTTTGGCAACAGCTGGGATACGTTTATCGAGGCTTTCAAAGCCAAATTTGAGCCAATAGATGCTGTCATGGAGGCTAAGACGAAAATAGCCAACATGAAGCAAGGCAACAAAACCTTCGCCGCCCATATCTCCGAGTTCGAGACCTGGGCTCCTCGCACTGGCTGGAGCCAGCAGGACCTCTTCGATCGTCTCAAGTCGAGCTTGAGCACCGAGTACTTGCAACGTGTCTCGTACTTTCAAACCCGCGCTGCTACCTACGACGCTCTCAAGGACCAGTGCAAGGCAGTCGATGCTCAGCTCGCCGATTTGCGAAACAGCACGGGCAAGGTTATGGTGGACAGTTCCTCGGGACACGGCAAGTCCCACCAGCAAGCGTTCCGCGATCCCAACGCTATGGAGATCGACGCCTCCCGCTTCTCCGCCTCGTTTGACTCGCTCTTTGCGGGTCTGGGCAAACAGGAGATCTTCCAGAAATGGAAGAAGGAGATGAGCAAGCGCTGCTCGGTTTGTGGATCCGAGAACCACAAAAAGAGGGACTCGAAGCACCCTGATGACCCGGTTTGCAACCACTGCGGTGGTACCGGTCATTGGGGGCGGTTTGTCTGAAGCGACTTCAAGGCGTCCCTAAGGGACAAAAAGTTGCTGCTACCTCGTCGACCTCGTCGACTACTACCCGGCGAAGCAAGACGCATCCAATGACAAGGATGCTAAGATTGCGGCACTCAAGGACATGCTTGACATCCAAAAGAAGCAAATGGATGAGATGGCAGCCAAAATCAATGCGGTTTTTTGAAGCGGACTCGTGACACAGCCGCAGCTGCGAGTCCCCCAGATACCCTGTCTTTGCCTCCTTCGTCGTCCTCCTCGTCTTCTGCCTCGTCTTCCTCGTGTACAATGTCTACTCCATGCCCGTCGTCTACTATCTCCTCATGTACTATATCGTCGCTAGATCGGTTATCATCTCATTTCCGTGTACATGTACTAGTTAAAGGTCTGAATAGAAGCATTCGCGTTCCTGCAATGATCGATTCGGGAGCTACGGCTTTATTCATCAGTCACCGTTCGTCAAGAAGCATAAGATTATTCAGCACCCGCTCGAAAGGGTTATCTCATTGCATAACATTGACGGAACTAAGAATAAAGCTGGCGGATTAACGCACTTCGTTCGCCTTACACTCACAGTCGGAGATCACACGGAAAAAGCAGAGTTTCTCGTCACGGACTTAGGTCCAGAAGACGTCATTCTTGGGCTACCATGGCTCAAGCGCGTAAACCCTACTGTCAACTGGGAAAAAGGAGAAATGACAATTCCGAGCGGCTCGGAAGAATCTCCTAACGAACCTTTCCAGAAGGTTGACGGTAATCGCAAAGAACGTAGGCAGTGGGTAAAAGCCGGTATCATCCAAGACACCACTGACGAAGTCTGGTGTATGGCCGGCTTCACCTATTCTACTAAGCTTGCTGCCGAAGCAAACGAAGCTAAAGCTCAGCGCTCCTTCGAAGACATCGTTCCATCAGAGTATCACAGACACGCTAAAGTCTTCTCTGAGGAAGAGTCTAATCGGCTACCCCAGCATCAGCCCTGGGACCATTCGATTGATCTCAAACCAGATGCTCCTGAGACCATCAAATCGAAAGTTTATCCTATGCCCCTGAACGAACAAGCCGAGCTTGACAAGTTCATTCAGGAGAACCTAGCGAAAGGTTACATCACGCCTTCTAAGTCTCCAATGGCTTCTCCGGTCTTTTTCATCAAAAAGAAGGACAACAAACTCCGACTTATTCAGGACTACCGCAAACTCAACGACATCACTGTAAAGAATCGTTACCCATTACCGCTTGCTACCGACATTATCAACAAGCTCAAGGGTGCAAAGATCTTCACCAAGTTCGATGTTCGTTGGGGATATCACAATGTCCGCATCAAAGAAGGAGATGAATACAAAGCGGCTTTCGTTACCAACCGAGGACTTTTCGAACCTAAAGTCATGTTCTTCGGCCTCACGAACTCACCCGCTACCTTCCAAGCTCTGATGGACAACATCTTCGCCGACCTCGTGGCCGAGGGCAAGGTGGCTGTCTATCTAGATGACATTTTGATCTGGAGTAACGACCTGACAGAGCACCGCAAGGTTGTTCATGAAGTCCTTGAGCGGCTTCAGCAGCACGATCTGTATCTTCGTCCGGAAAAGTGCGAGTTTGAGAAATCTGAGATCGAATACCTCGGGTTGATCATTCGCGCTGGCGAAGTAGCTATGGACCCTGTCAAAGTCCAAGCAGTTTCTACGTGGCCCACACCCAAGAACCTCAAAGAAGTCAGAGGATTCATCGGGTTTGCCAACTTCTACCGCCGCTTCATTCAAGACTTCTCAAAGCACGCACGGCCTCTACACGACCTGACTAAGAAGGACGTACCGTTCGTCTGGGGTCCAGCACAAGAGACTGCCTTCACGTTGCTAAAGAAGGCCTTTACCACTAAGCCTATCTTGGCAGTCTGGGACCCTGAACTCCCTACACGTCTAGAAGTCGATGCCTCGGGCTATGCGACCGGTGGAATCATCTCCCAGAAATCAAAGGAAGATGGATTCTACCACCCTATCGCCTACCGGTCCGCCTCTATGACTGAAGCAGAGCGTAACTACGAAATCTTTGATCGGGAGATGTTAGCAATCACCGAGGCTCTCAAAGATTGGCGCCATTACCTTGAGGGGCTCAAGGAACCGTTTGAGATCTGGACAGATCACGCAAACTTGCAGTACTGGAAGACTGCGCAACACCTCACTCGACGTCAAGCACGTTGGTCATTACTCTTGGCTGACTTCGACTTCGTGTTGGTACACAAGCCCGGTAGTACCATGATACACGCTGATCCTCTCTCTCGTCTTCACTCTCACGCTGTCACGGACGAAGAAGACAACAAGGATCAGGTGGTACTGAAACCGGAACACTTCCGGATCCTCGCTACCAGTGCGCTCGCCGCTGCTTCTCCACTCGAATCAAAGATCCGAGAATGCACGGAGCAAGAAGCAGAAGTCGCACAAGCTCTCGCTACCCTTCGCAAGAAGGGTCCTCGCAAACTTGTCGGCGGTTTACTCGAATGGGAAGAGAGTAACGGACTCATCTATTACAAGGGAAAACTCTACATCCCTAACAACAAAGAGCTCCGTTACGAAATTGTCAAATCTTGCCATGACACACCCGCGGCTGGTCATCCGGGCAAACACGGCACCATAGAGCTAGTCTCACGACACTATTGGTGGCCGAAGATGAATGCCTTTGTAGAGACTTACGTACTAGGCTGTGATCGCTGTCAGCGTTACAAATCAGCTCCACATCCTAAAGCAGTACTACAGCCTCAGGAAACTCCGGCCGGACCTTGGGAACACATCGGTGTAGATCTCATCACTCAGCTGCCACCCTCTAAGGGATTCAATTCGATCGCGGTCTACGTTGACCACTACTCCGATCAAACGCACATCATCCCTACTACCACTAGGGTTAACGCTGAGGGGATTGCCGGTCTACACTACAAAGAAGTATTCCGACTTCACGGCATTCCCAAGAAGGTGTTCTCTGACCGAGGACCCCAGTTTGCAGCGCGCTTCATGCGTGCGCTCTATCACCGCTTAGGCATAGAGACTGGTTTTACGACTGCCTATCATCCGCAAGGAAATGGCAAAGTCGAACGCAAAAACCAGGATATCGAACAGTACCTGCGTCTATTCTGTCAGCAACGACAAGACGACTGGGTCGATCACCTGCCGGCGGCTGAGTTTGCACTCAACTCGCGAGTACATGCGGGTAATTCACAAACACCGTTTGACGTCATCTACGGATATCGCCCCGACTTCACTATACCAGTCGGCAAGCGAAGCAATATCCCATCACTCGATGAGCGCCTTGACAATATGGCTCGAGTACGCAAAGAGACCGAAGCAGCTCTTCGTCTAAGCAAAGAAAAGATGAAGCAACTCTATGAGTCTGAGAAGCGCTCTCCACGCGTCTTCCAAGTAGGGGACATGGTCTGGCTGAACGCTAAGAACGTCCAGATCCACCAGGCTACCCCTAAACTCGGTCCTCGACAACTCGGCCCGTACAAAGTCATCGAACGCATCGGTGATCTTGACTACAAACTCGAGCTACCCAGCTATCTCCGGCTTCACCCCGTCTTCCACATCAACCGTCTAAGTCCCTGGCACGACAATGGCAAAGACGTACTTCCACCTCCTGATCCTATTGTCATAGAAGGAGAAGAACAGTACGTCGTCGAAAAGGTGCTAGACAGCAGGCTACACGGACGCTGGAAGAAATTGCAATTCCTTGTCAAATGGGAAGGGTATTCAGACGGACACAATAGCTGGGAACCAGTAGAAAACCTCGAGAATAGTCAAGAAGCAATTGACGACTTCTACAAAGAAAACCCCGGAGCACCCCGGGTCATCAAAGCTTCACTCTTCGCGGATCTCCGCTCGCACTTTCGGGAATTCAATACCCAGACCGACCCCGCTTTCCTTCGCACGATCTATCCATCTACATACGATCTTAGCTGGGATGAAGGCAAACACATCGGTCTGGATATCTCAAGAACATCACACTGACGGGTAACGTCGAGTCAACGACACCAGAAGGGGAGAAACTTCCTAGCATCCTTCTGACTAGACAATCGGGGCAATTCTGCTGAATCCCTGTAGACGGGTAGAAGACCTCTATCACCACAGCACAATGATGCTTCGCGAGGACGCTCGATTTTAGGAGGGGGGTAATGTCATGGATGGCCTGACTAGCCCTTAATTTTCGCAATTTACCTCTTGTTTTTATCTGTAAAACTCCGGGCTGCAGCTCAGTTGCAACCTTTTCATGCATAAACTCCTTTGCACGTCTATTAAGCGCCCGTATCACGTGGCTTAGATGCTCCACACGGTCACATTACTTGCTACTACGTCACACTAGCATGTGACTTAGCTTAAGTAAGACCACATGGCTACAGACACATGGCTCAGCCCATAGCTAGGGTTTGACGTCATAGATACCATCCACATGGGCTCCTTATTGTTCTTTCCCTATTGTTCTCTTTATGGAAGGATGTTCTCACAGGTGTGGGAATGGAATACAATAGTTGGTCTCCTTTTAGATAGATTCTCTCACGGGTAGAGTTCTTGGCAAGGACTAGACAATAGCTATTGTTCTCTTTTAAGTAGTTCTTTTGTTCTTCGTTCACACGGCTTCTTGCAAAGCCTGCCCTCAACATGGTCTGTGCGCAGGTCCCTGAAGTCTATATATACTGCTGCATGTACGCTCCTAGCCCCCCATCTCGACCTCTTGGTCTTTACTGGGCTAGGTAAGCAACTCCCTCTTGTACTACATAGCTGGTAGTAACAATACTAACTTGGTCTTTACTGGGCTAGACATCTGCATAAGATTTATAGCTGGTGAGAGTATTGTGCTTCACGCCTACCACCACCACTTCGTCGTCATCCACTCCGTGTCCCTGTCTGCCGCGTCGAACCCCCGTCTCCGCGTCAAGAGCTTCCCAATCTGACTTATTTTTTGCATGGAAACCATCACATTGCAGGCACAATCTGTAGCTACTATGCTTTAGGTACTGCTTGTGAAACTTTGGCACTCAGCCTGTTGTGCTAAGAATTCTCAATCAGACTAAGTGAAAAGTACATGGATGTATACCTGTGCATCTGTTCAATACATTGTAACCTCTTCAAACAGTTCAGAGAGGAAGAGAGGGCTACGGCAGGATGCTAGAAAAGGGCATAAAAGTCATGGAGTGTTTGTGAAAATGTCATGGTTAGTCACACTGGCACAAGGCAGCAGATTATCACTCCAACAAGACTTACCATATGTAGTACTACCATCAACAATTTCAACAAGGCTGCAATATGTGTCTTGGCAGAGTTCGAACTGTGCTTGGTGCAAAGTCATGCATGACTTTACATTGTTCGTGAAAGCCACTATGCACATGTACTTTCAGTAATCAGGCTGCTAGAACAGGTTTACATGTGAAATTGGTCACTTTGCTTTACCAAGCCTTTGAGATATATCTGGTGCATCAGCCAGAATCTCTTCCCATCAGTTCAAGGAGAGCCCAGAAACTCACTGCATTGTCTTCAGCAACTCCATGTCTCACAAATAAAATACTTATTTGACAACAAAAACCCACTTTAGGAGTCCTCAATTACATGCAATATACTCAGATTTATTGGAGGTGCACAAGAGTCGAAAGAAGCAGTGTTTGTAAAATCAGGCATTTATGAACAGTACCTGAAGCATAGTATGCTGTTTTCAGAGCTGTTTTTCTGGGACAAAACTGTTGCATCAGATGATTGGCTCCAGGGAATATTGTCTGAACATCAGAGCTCTGACCTGAGGCTGGGTAAAAGTCTTACACCCAATCTGACTCAGAGTTTTGGTGGCAACCATTATGATCCAGCCACAATCTGTAGCTATGCTGAGTTTCAAAGTTGTTTTTTAGGGTTGAAGCTGTTGCATCAAGCTGTACATGAGACCCTCTGATGTCTGCATTTGTGCCATCCCTTTTGCCAGTAGATGATTGGCTCCAGGGAATATTGTCTGATATTGAGACCCTCATCAGAGCCCCCTGATATGAGGCTGGGTGGAAGTTTTAGAGCCAATCTGACTCAGGTTTTTGATGGCAACCATTATGGTGCAAACACAACCTGTAGCTATGCTTTTCGTTAGGGTTGTTTTGAGGGTTGAAACTGTTGCATCAAGCTGTGCATGTGAAGCCTTCTGATTTTTGCATTTGTTTCATCCCTTTCACAGCTTGTTTGTGTTGGGCAGGAGACAATTTGCAGCTTGTTTGTGTTGTGCAGGAGACAATGTGTTAGAGAAGGAAACATTGTTCAATTCAGAAACCTTCCCTTTACCTGAAGCTGGGTAGAAGTCCTAGCACTCACTGAATCTGACTCAGTTGTTTGATGGCAACCATTTTATTCATGAAACCTAAGAAGTAAGTTTCTGTGCAACTGCCACCATACAGTGGTTGCAATGCTGCCAATGTCAGTTGATAGGGGTGGAAGGGAGACTTGTCCAGGAGACATCTATGATTTGTATCATTCTCAAACATGTTACATCATCAAGGTACTGATGGTCAAATTTGTCAGTACTGGAGCTAACCTAAAATATCTCTAGCATCATTTTCAAACATGTTTCATCCTTAAGGTACTGCCACTCAAATTTGTCAGTGCTGGAGCTAACTCAAAATAGCTCCAGCCCCTAAATGTCGTGCAGCATGTAAATCTTTCTCTTCTGTGCCATGGCTGTGTCCATCATATTTGTCTCATAAACACTGCACATGAACCACCAGATATATAAAGGCTCTTGCCACCATTCTCAAACCTCAGCAACCCTCCATTACTCCACAACCTTTTGCTTGTATCAGCGCTGGCCGGTAAGTACCTTGCTGCCTGTCCTGTACCTTAGCAACTTGCCTGAACACAGTACTGAGATTGCTCTTCCAGCTAGCTGTCTCATCAGACCCTTTTCAAATTCCTCTTTGACACATCTCAGTCCAGCACCAATCAGTAAGGACATCATTGTTTGTGTTGTGCTTGCCTTGGTTCAGTGTACTGATATTGTTCTGACAGTTAGCAGTCTTACTGTACCCTTTCAAAATTGCCCTCCAAACACAGCATCATGCAATTCTCTACCTCCCTTTTTTTTCTTGCCACCATTGTTGCCAGCACTGTCTATACAGTGACTGTGTCTGCCACTCCATACGGCATTCAAGCCGGCAAACCCAACAACTTGGAGAGACGGAGCACAGACAACTCTCACAGTCTGCATGCCTTGTATCAGAATAAACGCCGGAGCAGTCGGCAAAGGGTGATTGCAAAACTAGCAGAACTAAAGGAAATGGAAAAAGCAGCGGATTCAGAAGCTGCAGTACAGGCGATGATGCTCAGGGAGCTAAAGAAACAAAAGGCAAGGGAAGCTCGTGAGGCCGCTGATGCAGCCGCTAAGGCAGACGCTAAGGCAGACGCCAAGGCCCCCATTGTAGAAGCTAATGGAGCTAAAGAAGTAGAAGGGGAAGCTGGTGCCCCAGCTACTAGTACTAGTACTACTGGTAGAGAACCAAAAAAAGTAGTACACTTCGCTTAGGGCGACAGACATTATCGGAAAACAGCAAGGGCACTCAATGATATGATTGATCAAGGTTGAGCAACCCACACTGAATTTAACTGCAATATGTCTATTTTAAATTGATCCTCGCCCTCTGAATCGTACCACCATTTTCACTCCCGCCTGAACATTGTATCTGACACTTGCCAAGGCAGACTCCAGAGTAGACGGACGTTCGACCTGGCGTGCCTAAGAATCTCTTGTCTGATCATTGGGCTACATAACCTCTTCAAAGTCTACTCTCAATTGACCGAGTCAGCTCCCTGCCAAGTACTCAACGTAGTCGCATCGAGGACTCAGGCCACAAGCTACTCTGGCAGTACTATCCAAAGTCAGTGGTAGGTAATGATACAAAAAAGATTGACATCCCGCAATAATAAAAGTTGAAATCACAACGCATCCTAGCCTGACTCTGAGAAAAGGAGCAAGAGGCATATAGGCTCCCGTTGTTGAGGAACAAAGGGGCTGTTTGTCCCCAAGTAACTCAGATACATAGATCTCCGCCTGGTGTTTGCTAAAAAAACCACAGTGAACGACCTGAACAGTCTCAGTCAAGGCTCTTCTGAAGCGACGCAAACAACTATAAAGCGGCTGTCGACGAAGGGTAGAGATGTTGAGTGCGAGATGGCTGGCACATTGTACGTTTCACTTGGCTAGAGAATGCATGGCTCCTTACTTACCCCTGCCATCATAGACTCGGGCATGACAGCATCTACGAGCAAATTCTCACTCGCTTCTATACATTTCGCCGCAGTCATGCGAGCTAGGGCGAAGAGCCCTGAGGTCGACCGGGCCAACCTTGCGAAGCGTCTTGCCAAACAGAGGGCTGCTGGTCTGAATCGACCACGCGTCGTACTGGGAAACAAATCTGAACTTGGCGAAGATCCTGGTGTCGGAATAGGAAGTGCGCCGTAGCTGCTCAGCCAGAGGAACGAGAGGACATACACTGATTTCGGCATTGGCGAGGACGAGGAGCAAATGCTCTTTGAGACGTTGCCGGAGACGAGCGTTGGAGCACATCGCTTAGTGCTTCAATGGGACCTAGCTATAGAGGACAGACAAATCACGCCGAACGACCTGCAGGAAATAGAAGGTTACTACGGACCGCTAGAGCACTACAAAGCCAACATGCTCGCGCGGATTGTTGAACAACGAAATGCGAACGCGCCAGAACCGACGGAGACGCGTGGAAGCGTCCTCTGAGGATGCTAGGAACCCACACGACACCGGCAGACCAGATGTACAAGGCATGTGTATCGGCGTGGATAGTATCCGTTCATTCAGCTCACGTACGACGTGTAGCTGCAACCCCGATGATGCAGTTACGGAATGTCTGGGACCTCGTCCCAAAGTTCAAACATAACATTGGCAGCCGTCGAAGCCTTCGTACGCTGGTGCACAAAAGAGCAAAGATTGAAGTGTCTCAAGCGCAAAGACCGCGGCGGGTACGACGCTGTTTTGGACAGGCTCGGTCTAGGTCTAGAGCCGAAGAGTGTCGAGGGCGAGCAAGTCGTTTGGTTGCCAGTGTATCTTACATTCGCATGGGCAGAGATACACGCTCTTGAGTTGCTTCACGTCCCTCGTGGGCTTGTTTCGACTCTGACAGAGGCTGAGATTGCATTTCTAGGGAGGCCCGGAGTAGGTCATTCGATAGGTGTTCGACAGCTACCACGTTTTTTGTCACGGCGCAAACTTTGTATGTTGCCGAGGCTTTGAGTGCTGCGCAGCCACTGATTTTAGTGGTTTTCGTGGCTATAAGGACACCTTGCGTTGTTGTGATTTTATTTTTTTCGATTGCAGAGTAGATTGTTTGCGTACATAAACAATAACCACAGGAGTTGCCTGGAAAGGACTGCACGGGTGTGGTAGCGCCGAGTGTCCCGGGCGGATATGACGCTTTGGGAAGTGCGACCTGCCTTGATCAGTTACCCGAGGGACCCTTCATGAAGACCCTGCACGGATATTAAACACTCATGGAATTGGACTCAGGTAAGCACTCTGCAGTCCACATCCCTCGCGACATGAAGTATCGACGCATCCTGCGTGTAGCCGTCATGGAACAGCCGAGTGCCATGGTCGACTTCCCCTCCTCTGGCTCTGCGGTAGAGAGTCAGGGAGGTCCTCAGGCTCCTCTTCCACAACATCTTCCCTTTCGACGCATATCTTTTCCTTCGTCTGCGCGCAACGTGCCTCACAGGCCGCTGTCGGTGGTCAGTACGGCATCATTCGACTCAGTGGACACCTCGATGCTTCCGGCCCCTCCCTTTGGAAAAAACTCACCGAAAGGTCCAAGGCATCGTCTCATTTCCGTCGAAGCAAACAGAAGACATAGCCGCAGACGGGAAGTCAAGTCTGTCGCGATTGATGAGCAGAGGGATGGCAAGCGGCGAAAGATCATCAACGAGTTCTGCGAAACGGAGCGCACCTATGTCGAGGGGCTAGAGCTCATTTACTCAGTAAGTACCATTGCCCCCTTGATTCCACATTGTCTCATGAACCACCTTCCCAGCATTTCCTCACACCTATCATTGCATCTTTGGACACACCTAATCAACTACTCGATCGCAACGAACTTACATCTGTGTTCCACAATTTCATCGACATTTGGAATCTTCATCGTTCATTCTACTCGTCTCTATCCACCCTTATGGACACTTCATCACCAACATCTTCATCGTCAACAACATTCTACAATAACGAAGACTCGCCACCTCTTTCTTCCATACTTCTATCTCATTTCCCTTATTTATCTTTATATACGCCATATGTCACCTCATTTTCAGATGCTCTCGCATCCTACCACACACTGCTCGTCAAGCATACTGCCTTCGCGAACTTTATGGCTACGCAAGAAGCAGATCCCTGCTGCCACAAGCTCAAATTTCGCGATTGGATGTTAACCATCGTTCAGAGATGCCCACGATACCTTCTGCTGCTCAAGGACCTCATCAGCAATACCGATCCAGAAGACTCAGAATATCAACCACTTATCAACGCGCAAGGCCTCATATCCAAGAGTGAGTCAATCTCACCCATATTTACAAACTAAACTCAAAATCTTGAGCACGTAGTCAATGACTCCCTGAACGCGTCATTGCATGTACATACGCAGACGCTCGAGCTTGTCGCTATTCAGCGGAGCACTGCCAACCTGCCGTTTCAGCTGATTGTACCAGGTCGGACATTCCTCAAGAGGGGCCCTCTTCTCCAGGTCCTGGGCTCCGTTCCGAAGGAGCGCGAATTCCTCCTGTTCTCTGACTGTATCATTTGGATCAACAGCGTTGACAAGGATCATACCGACGCTGCGAGCAAGTGGGAAGCGCTTCAGGGTGTTTCACGATTTCACGAAGGGGTTGCTCAGCCGAAAACGTTGGTACGCACGCGCAGCAAAAGTGACGCGGATCTTCCACGTCTCGTTGATTTCAAGAAGAGAGAGTCTGCCTTGAAGTCAAAGCTTGCCGGCCCGAGGAAGAATAGCAAGCGTCTGTCGAGTGGAGGTGGAGAAGAGCGATGGGTGTATCAGGGCCATATCGATCTTGTGGACCTGGACGTGGTCGTGGGATCTGCAGGGGGTGCGAGTGAGCAACGTCGTCTCGAGCTGCTCAGTCCACAGCTGTCTTTTGCGTTGTACGCGGGTAATTTGCAAATCACGTTTACCTTGATGTTCATGCGTGTACTGATGCTGGGCGTAAATTGCAGACAGCGTCGAAGAGCGGGACGAGTGGAGTACGGCAATCCGCAATGCCAGAGAATCATTGTTGCTCTCGTTGCACGTTATGAACCCCAACTCTACCTTGACAGCTTCTGCCTCAACAAATCATATAAGACACGTTTTACAAGCGCTTCCTTACTCTCCCGACGAGGGAGATAGTAATCCGAAGAGAGGCAGAGTAGAACACTTCGTGCCTGCTGTATGGATTCCGGACGGCAGGACGGAGAGTTGCATGCGCTGTGGCAGAACTTTTGGCTGGAGAAGACGCAGGCACCATTGCAGGCTCTGTGGGCGTTGTGTTTGCGCTCAGTGTTCCACAAAGGTATGATGTGCGTTCTGTCGTGTCCTTTGAAGGCTAAGCGTACCTGCAGACATTTTTCGTCGTGGATCCAACCCGGTCGAATGACAAGGACTCGTCTAAGCCTGCTCGCGCTTGCGGCGCTTGCTATGATACTGTCTTTCCCATTATTGATGCATTGCCTACCCCACCGACCACCCACGAGACATTGTCACGTCTAACGCTGTCGGGTTTGCGTTCTATGCCATCCCTACTTCTAGAGCATCAATTGCCTAGTTCTCCTTCAGTACTCATGGCTATCGGGTTTGAGACACCCTACCTTCTTTCACAGAGCGGCAGTGCATCCATACCCCCAGCGCCGCAACAAGTTCCAGCCGACGACGCCAGCAGCGTACGTGTCTCTGCGTTACGCATTAAGACTCCTTCCCGACCGCGCAGTTACATTCATTTCTTGGAAGACTTCAGCGAAGGCAGCAGTCCTGATCGACTCACGTATAGGAGTCAACCCATCACCCGCCTCAGCGAACACACGGAGCGCCCGTCGTATGCTCTTGACGATTTGGCGGAAAGCGAAGAGGATGTCAGTCAACCCAACGCTGGTCCAGCGAGCGCTCCATCCACTACCCTTACTACAGCTTTACCGCTAGAACCTTGGCGTGAAGACACTGTCCGTAAACGCAAGCGGTTCTCCCTGCCCGCCTTGGCGATACACACGACTCCTGTGACCACACGTCCGAATGTCGTGGGCGATGGCAAGTCTAAACGGTGGTCGCTCGTTTTGGGCAACTGGAGATCGGGGGGTACCGCGCAGCCTGACTCACCAGAAACCTCGCGGTCTGGTATTGCTGTCTGGAAGTTGAACGAGCTGCTGAGGCGGCAAAGTGATACTGGTGCTTGATTGGTAGAGTCGTAGTATTATTGTTGTGCCGGATATTCGGACTTTTCTGCACAGTGCTCTGTCTTATAATTGCTATCGCTGCCACTGTATTACCACAGATTTTTGTCGTCCACGTACACTGTATTTGCAAACAAACCATTAGAGTGAGAGTGAAACGTTGAGGCGCTACAGCCGTGATTTGGTCGTTGTTCGTGACGCGTGATGCATGATGCCGTTACAGACCTCTTCGCTGGACATGACAACGGACGCGTCTTGTTAGCCTACTTGCTGCTCGTCTGCCCCGTTTTCACTAACTAGACCTCTTTCCACCATTTTCTCGCTCATTTTTGGGTCACGGATTCACAAAGTTAACACATATACCCTTCCCTCATGTCTGCGACCACAGCCACCCGACCTCCAGCGGGAGCAGCGCGCAGGTCACCGAGCACAGTCTCGGGTACAGGCTCACCCTCTACGACTGCATTGCCCAGAGGTGCCACTGCGCGCGCGGCAGCATCCCCACGCCTTACATCCTCTTTGTCTAATACGCCTGGTGCACGGAGAGGCTCGCTAAAAGGTGCTGTCTCACCTCCGCCCGCTCCTCCAGTAGGCTCCAGAGAGTCCCTTGTTGCTTCTTTGAAGTCAGAGACGGACGAGAAAGAGAAGGTGCGTCTCACAGCTGGTTCTCCTCCGACCAGGCATTGAGTTTTGTTGGCAGCTTCTCGTCCAGCTGCAAGACAAGGATCAGACTATCACAAGTCTGCAGACCGAGAATGCCAATTTAACGTCGTCGCTTCATGCTGCTGAGACGCGTCTGGGGGAGCTGTATGCTGACCAGACGCGTATGGAGGAAGAGATGTCAGCACGTATTGAAGTTGCAGAGAAACTTCGAAATCAAGTACGGGAATTAGAGAAGGAGAAACGGGATTCGCAGCGTCGATACAATGAGCAAGTAAGTAAGATGAACGGGGCCATTCCGGTGCGGTCTTGTTTATGATCCTCTCAGACTGCAAGCTTCGAAGCGGAGCGACAGTCCTTTTACGACAACGAGCAGCATTTGAAGTCTCGCATTCAGTCACTCTCCCAGGCCCGGAAGCAACCTATCCCCCCGATACCCTCATCGCCCTCTGTCGCTTCAATTGTGATATCAGAAGCGGACACCGAACAGGAATTAGAACCAGAATTGACCGGGCAGGACGTGGATGATGAGCAGGAGCCCGCGGAAATGGCAGCTCTAAGACTAGAGCTCTCCACTTTATCGACCTCCCATGCTTCCTTGCAGTCTACCCTTCACCTCCTGCAATCTCAGCTTAACGACTTGAAGCGTGTCAACAATGAACTGCAGGAAGAAAATGAGTCGTATAACATCCTGTTGCGCGAGAAGACTCTCACGGGACAATTTGACGTATTGAGGATGGGCGGAGCTGGCAGGAGCGAGGCGGACGGTGACTCGGCCGGAAGTAGTGACGATGGCTCTGACTCTGGACGAGACGAAGACAGCCTTGTCAGCAGAGACACAGGTCGTAGCACTCTTGATCCTGTCCACGAGCTTGCCGAAGAAGGGGAGATCGAACTGGAGGAGCCAGAGATGGACCCTCAATTCCAGCAGCCAGAAGATGAACAGGACGAAAATGAGCCCTCTGGTCGTCCACGCCCTAGACACGGTCGCAAGCGATCCTCAGTTATTATTCCGCGCGGTGAATCCCTCGCCAACCTGCCCATCACAGGTCCAGGTCTTGACTTGGCTGCAGAACTGGGACGCGCCGAGAACAAGGATATACTAGGTGCTCCCACCACTTTGGACGACCGGACGAACGTCGAACCTAAACGGAAGAACAAGAAAGGGTCTGGGGTTGAAACTACCAGAAAGGTTTCTGCGATGTCGGATCCTGGTCTGGAACACGCATCTGCCCCGGATGACATGGACGCTCTTCGCAACGAGGTAAAGAGTCTCAAGGATGCGAATAAGGCGTTATCCTTGTATGCCTCCAAGATTATCGACAGAATCATCTCTCAGGAAGGTTTTGAGCATGTCCTTGCAGTCGAATGGGACAAGCCGCCGTCAACTCCAGCGACTGCCACTGCTGCTACCGTGGCCAATGGAACGTTTGTGGATGCCTCCCCTGCGCCACCGCCAAAGAAGGCTCGTCCTCAGACAATGATGTTCTCTCGCTCTACGCCGTCGACTACTACCACCACACCAGTGATACCTGCCGTCGAGAAGCTCACAACCTTTGAATCGCTCAGATCCCCATCACTGGCGGGGCCACCGCCTGCAAACCAGCCACCCTCGTCACGAAGCTCCAGAAGGTCAATGTCATTTGACTGGAGGAGTTTCTCCATGTTCACTGGTCAAGAGAAGAAGCCCGAGCCTGCTCCCCAGCTCCGACCACTCACCCTCAAGGCGGGTGCGTCACCCCTCGTGACTGGTGCGCGGAAACTTGATACGCAGGAGGACGAGGAGGATCGTAAGGAGCGAGAACGTCTGAACGCTACCATGAAGCTAATGGGCATTGAAAAGCCGGATGCTCCCACATCCCCCTTACCGCCAATGCTGAAGAGCTTCTCATCGCCTGGGCCATCGGGGATATCAACAGCCGATTCTCCTCCTCTGTCCGCAGTGACGAGTACTCCAACCACTGCTGTAGCGCCGGCGCCATCACGATTTTCTTTCTTCCGGAGGACATCGTCTGTGCGGAGTTCGGAGACATCTTCCATCAACTCCTCTCAGGGCCCTTCGCATGCGGGTACACCTAGTCTCACCCAGGAAGCTCTTGAGCAGGCGGACGCGGAGGCATCGCTTGCAGCTCTTGACGCGCACGAGCGTCAGCTCAGTGCTGAGATTGCGAAAGGCTCTGGCGGAGGGTTTACAGAAATTACACGGCGAAGTGGAGATCGCCGTTCGTCCAAGCGAAGCGGCAGCGGCAGCACTGTTTTCAGCGCGGGCATGAGCACGCGTGGAGACGAAGATTAGACAATTGTACTACGCCGCAACGAGCTGCCAGTTAATATCTCCTCGGCGCCCTTTGTTTTCCAGACCCAACTCAGCACTCTACCCAGACCAAATACGCAGCAATTCTCTCATACTCATACATATTCACGTTACGGAGGCAATCATAATTTTCACGCCGGATTGCATTTATCGTATGAATTGTTTATGGTCTTCACGCTCACCCTGAATCTATGTTGTTTGGCATGTTTTAAGATATTCACATGTTCTCCCTGTAACGCACACAGTAGGAATTGTAATGCTCATGATGTACGTCAATTATTTGTAGACTCGTTCGACATTGTTCCTTGCTGTAGCAACGTTGCCAGCATTTTCAGCCTCGAGGCCGTGCGCTACGAAACTTGGTGTGCGTCACCCACGCGGTTCTTCCTTGGGTAACTGAAGTGTGAGACCGGACGGCTGATTATGAATTCAATTTTCAGAGATTTCGTTCATTTTCCTCCTTCATGTTTGACAAGAGTATTTTGAGCATGTGTACGTATCGTCTCAAAAGGGTTTGCAGAAAATTGCGGATTAGACAAGATCAGAGGAATGCGTAAACGTTCAGCCTGCCTATCAACGGTGCAGCAGTTCAGTCATAAAATGAAAACCGATTGACAACAGGAAAACATTCTCTTACAGCGCCCTTTTCCTTTGGGATTTGCTCAGCGGATTGTGTCTTCCCTCTCCGATTTGACCAGATGCGACTTTCCGATGTCGATTGGTGCTGCTCTCCTCTGGAGTCATCGTGAGGCTGTCTGCGGTTCGCACTGCGCCGGACTGCAGAACGGCGACAGGTATAGAGTCCGTCGCAACCTCTGCCAACGCCGCTGTGATCTCGTGCAGTCCGCCCGCGACTTGCTCCCGTGCTTTTCGCTTCAACCGACGTTCGTGGGATTTCGAGTACGGCGAGCGAGATGTTGCGAGTGCTGTGGCGATGCAGTTAGCAGATGATGGGACGAACAAGCCACTTCAGGCAGAAGGATTTATTATACCTTGTATGAACGTTTCGTGTTTCAGAGCCTGCTTTTCCTTCTTCTTCATCGGCTTCCGGACATCTTCTTCCATTGCAAACGGTGCAGATTTGACACTGGCAGACTAGGGACATTGTCAACAAGCGTACAGGCGACCGTTGGTTCAGTTCAGGACATGGGGCTCAGGGGTGGCTCACCATATGGTCGACATCGTCGGCCACAGTACTAGCTGCTAGTTCCGTGGCATGGCTTGACTGCGCCTCATTTCTCACAGACTTGTGCAGTTTGACAGACTGCGCATGGCCGGAAACACGTCGCCTAAACTCCTTTGGCTAAGTTGGTACGTGGAAAGATACAAAACGTCAAAGGGAGTTTGTTGATAACATAAACGTACGGTGACCGAATTGACGTACCATCTTCAATCTTTCTACTACAATCTCCTATTTTTGTAGCTGCACACACGGCTGTGTACCGCGAAGAGTGATTCAAGTTTCAACCTGAACACGTTAAAGTTGGTGGCGGTGGTTAGAAATGATCAGGAAAGATTCCTGATTTGGAATATAATCGACTTGGTGGCTGATTTACAGTCTGCTAGATAATCTATAACAACGATGGTAGAAAAGTAAGGCTGTGTAATATATACATGTAAACATCTACGACTCTATACGCGATTCCTCGAGGCCCACATCCTCCTCTAGTCGGACGTCGGCCGCCCCGGTCTGGTTTAGCGGCCGTCCGGAAATAAGGTCTGGCTGTTTGTCGACTTTCAGGTTCTCTAAACCGACGATAATAAAGCTAAACAGGACCACCATGGCACCAACAATGACCTGCAGTTTGACGGGTTTATGCAGAATAAAATCTCCCATGACGGCGAGCGGCATCGTCAACGAGAGACCAATGGTGACCACAAGAGGAGTTGTCTTCAGCATCGCTAGGACATAAATGTAATCACTCGACAGCGTGATAGCCATCTGAAATCGGCAGAGTCAATAGAAGAACTGCCAGCCCAGAACAACAATTAGCTCACATTGACCAGTATCCCCACGATGACCCGTTTCGAAGACGGTACTGTGAATTGTTCAAGGTGGATAAAATGGAGCAGTACCCCTATGGGCAGACAGGCGACAATATTGAAGAGCCCGACAAAGCCAAAGAAGAGTTGCATGTCGACCCGTGACTCTTCCCGTACGCGGACCTTGAGGAATACCACATACATTGCGTACACAAAGGCCGAAACGAGAGCCAGGACATCGCCCACGATGGGAGCGCGGCCAAACGGAACGTCAACGGGGTTACCGCCAGAAGATGGTCCGGATCTCTGCGCTTCCGAGGAATCAGACAGTGAGACCAAGACCACACCGCCAAAACTGCCCATTTTTGTTGTTCAATGTGCTGTTCCTGGAAAGTAAGGCGAGATGAACGGACCGACCTTGTGCACACGGCGAATATCTTGACCAACGTCAACGTCTCCACTCGGAACAGGCGGCCGACGGCAAGAGTGAAAAACCCTGTCAAGCACAGTACCGAACAGTATCGCATTAGACGTAATAATTGGCAGAACTGCTGCGTACATCGACGTACCGCTCATGCTGGACAATATGGTCGCACTAGCAACGGTGGTGTAACGCAATGCAACAGCCAATGTCCAATTTGCAATGAACCACAGCAGACAAAACCATCCCGCTAATCTAGCAGTTTCAGGGGTGGTGAGCGGTGGCAACGCCTCAGGGTTTTCATCACTGGAGTGATCCTCCAATAATTCGGCGGCCTGGATGACATGATTGGAACGCAGACGTGTTTGGATGGTCAGAGCCACTCACAGCAATGTTTGACACGTCCGCGGTGGGCGCATTGCTCACCAGAGGCTCGTAACCTTCGCGAGTTCTAATCAGGAATGAGCTCACAAACTAGGATCCGAGAAATGGCGACACACCTGCCCCTGCTGACTTCCTCTTCGTCCCTACTGACTTGTCTCACGAGGTGCTTTGTAAGAATGGGCAGAAGATATAGCGCGAATGAGCTTGTGTTCAGATATGTTATCCTGGGGTTCCCGGCGTCAGAGTTCGCCGTCGTGTGAGCACAAGAGTAAAACTCACCAGAACGGTGCGTCAAAGCCGTCGTCGAATAGGTCCTGGATATCAACGTGAGCTCCAAGGCAATGTTTCCGAAGGTGGATCGCGTACCTGGGTAATGAAATTGGATGCTGTCCAGAGGCAGACGACGACCAGGAGCAAGCAGATGCCCGTAATGTAATCTTTCCGGCTTTCCTGCCTAGCTGCTGCTCTGGACAACGAGCGTGCTGTTCTTACCGTGCGTGGCTGTACGTTGTCCATTTCGTCTTGTGGACGTTGCTAGACGAAGGGCATCTCTGCGAATTTACCTCTCAGTCTTGGGGGAGGAGCGAAAGGAAAGCACGCAAGTGCTCATAAACGCTCATCCTTGCGTAGTAGCTCAAAATGGTCTCACGCTCCGCCTATGGAGAAGTATGCCAATATATTCTGATTACAATGCTACAAGGCGGGCTCAACGCCCAATGCGAGGTACTACTAGGACCATCTACAATAGAGAGAAAAGAAATTAATAAGGTAAAGATGCTAATCTAAAGTACGAATGCAACAGCGAGGGTGAAATGTGAAGTGCCGGAATCAATGAATAAAAGTCCAAAACAAAAGTCCAATAATTCACTTGTCCAAAACAATCAAGATGGTGAAAAGGCGTACAGATCTCAATCAATGCTCAACACCGTAAATACGGTCAAGCTCGACTCTGTATGCCTCCTCGACGGCCCGCCGACGGATGTTGCCCTTCGACGCAGTTCGGGGCAGAGTGCCTTGAGGCACCACGATGACAAAGTTCGTCGACGTGATCTTTTCATGCAGGTATCGACGAGTCTGAAAATGGCGAGTCCTGCGAATGATATCTTTCTTGATTTTCTCCTCGTCGAGGCCGGCTTTCACCTCGATGAAGAGCGCTGGAGATGGTCGGCCGTTACCGACGACGATGCAGTCCTCGACGAGATCAGAACATGTTACACGAACATTGTCCTCGATGGCCTTCGTGTCGCAACGAAGGGAGTTTTCCGACTTGATCCAGTCGTCATCTCGGCCGCGTGAAACGTAGCGTCCTGGTGAGAGTTCGATGAACAGATCACCAGTGTGGTAGTGACCATCTGCGCTGCGAAGCGCAGGGTCGGGACAATCAGGCGATGTTGACAGTATGACAAGCTCGAGGAATCGGTTGTTCGCGTTTTGGTGTCCGGCTTCCGAGTCGACGTTGGAAGTGGTGGGGAAGAAACCGTATGCTGTGCCCTCCATGGGAACGAGCGGGGCGTTCATACCCTTCCACTCTGTGTCCGACAAGAGCATGGCACCACACTCGGTGTTGCCGAAACAGTTCCGCAGCTTGATTCCATGACGATAAACCCACTCTTCGTCCTCCTGTCCTAACATCAGGCCAGAGTAGAAGATTTGGTCCAAATTCTGGAGCATGCCCAGCAGTTTCGGGTCCTGGCGAGAGTTGCGAAGGTGCTTTGCCAGATATGTCGGGAAGATGGTCAAATGGTTCAGACCGCAGCGTGCCACCATGTCCATCAGCTCGGATGAAGGAAACGCTTGTGACGACGTCTGTACTGTGCAAGAAGCGTGCTGGAGATGGCCGGAAAACATGAATGTTTGCCCAATATGACACATGCTGCCCCTGAAATTTGATTGAGTTGAATGATCAAGATAGCTGTGAGAACAATGGAGAAACGGAACTTACATCCATGTTGTGACATCTTGCCTCGCGGGATTTTTCGGCACGACGCACTCCCGCGACTTCACCAGGCAGGCATCCCACCAGGAGTAGCTGCATCGAATTACTTTTGGTCTACCAGAGGTTGACCCCGAGGTATGGAAAATCATCAACGTCTCGTCTGCGTTGTGCGACTCGACTATGAGTGGTAGTGACACGTCGGCAACAGTTTCCGCTCGGATGTCGACGGCAACATGAACCGGTATTGATGATGAGAAGGACATGGGGGAGAAGAATGAAGAGTCGTAGATCAGAGCCTTGCCATTTGATTTCTCAAGGAGCTCGAAGATGATTGTCGGTTCGGGGAGTTTAAGGGAGAATAGCTGAGGAACGTATCCGGCCCTCACTATTGAGTAGATGTGAACGCAATCAACATATGTTGAGCCCCCGAGCCTAATCGTACAAATGAGCAGCGGCTTCACGAGACAAACGTGGAACGGACATACCATATACCAACTACTGATCGAGGTGGGATACCTTGCGATGAAAACTGCTGTACCCAGTACCTCGCGAAGAGCTCGACGTCAGCGAAGAAGCGGCTGTAAGTTATTGGATGCCACTGAAGAATCTCGTTTGTTTCCGCATCATACTGTGGTACCCGGAACGCATTGACGTCAGGATGAGAGGTAGCTATTTGCTGGAGAATTGTGATGTGGGTCCTGTACAGAGGCATGACGGGAGAAGGAGAAGCGGGTGAGGGTAAGGAGATGGTGAATCTCGACAGGTACGAGCGAGGACATTTATACCTGGTGATGGTCAGCTTGACCGAATCTCTGACTGTCCAATGTGAGTCGCGCCTGGTCGGTTGTCATGCTCAAACGTTGAGATGGATAGCCTCCGCAGGAGCGCTACAACTCGAGATGGAAAACAGCGGACGCAGTGCGACAGTGCCAGCTGGAGACGCCAGTGAGGTTGCATGTGGTGGTTGAGCGGTTAAGTGCCCATCAATCGGATGTATGCCAGGGTCCCTGGGACGAGAGCGCGGTAGTAGCCAATCATTCAGGTCCAGAAGACAGATGCCGAGTGAATCGAGCAATCCCTCCGGCTGGCGGACGAGCTAGAGTCAAAACGTCACCGCAAAAGCAGTGCACAACAGCGGGTAAAATGCTAGCCAAGTCGAGAAAGGAATCCTATGACAAGTACAATTAGCGTGCGCTCTCCCAAGAAAGTGCAGACATGAGATGATACGTACTCTGCCAGGTGAACGAGTGGCTGGCGGACCTGGATATTGTCCAACCACGTGCTTGGATGAACATGTTGCTAAATGGTTTGCGTGAGAGAGGGCAGCTTTCATCGGAACGGCACTTCTATCTCGAGAATAATCACCGCCCATGGTTTGTCATCCAGCCAGTCAAATTTCGGAGGTCGCATCACCGTACCGACCGACTCTAGTGCCCTGGTACTGATGGCTCCGCTACGCTGTGCAGTGTTGACAGCTTCAGCTACAGCTGAGCATCCCAACCCGTCAACATCTGATCTAGCCCTCCGCTCATACCGGCTTGCAATCCGTAAGGCCTCGGAGAGCGCGTTCAAGGCTGCTCGCGCCAGATCTCTGACAACTTTGGTTTCAGCCGCAGGTGCGAAAATTTCGTGTTTGAGGAGAACGGAAACATCTACGCCCGACCTCGACGAGTCAGAGCAACAAAAACTCTGAACCTTGCAATTGAAATACCTTCTTGAAAGACCACCATGCAGCGAGCGCAACTGATCGTCCGCGTCACGATGTAACCCAAACCGAGTATCGGCACCCGTTATCAAGTTCGTCAGCGCATGGCGTTCTAATTGCGTTTGGATGGACTGCGCGACAGCATACACTTATCACCGCAGCTGCAAGATGCCACTTGAATTGCATAAGTTCAAATGACAGTTCAGCTTATCTGCGCACTTCGACATATCTTCACTCAGCCTGCCTGAGAGCTTCGCTATGTCATGAGGTGCTCGTAGTGCTTTCTGTGTCTTCTTTAGTTGCGTCGTGTGCTTGAATGCGACAATTTTCCTGTCGCATACAGCAGTGACAACGACCGCGATGCGAAGAACTGCCAAGCTGGATATAAAGTAGGATTTGTAACTGAACCGAATTACACACTTAATCCCGGTGTAACTCACCCTGACATCGATAGCATTGGACGTATGTACATAACCCGTGGTGGTCTGCAGCATAATCCAGTGCTGTTTCTTCACTGCATTACAGTAGGTTCTCTGGATAATATGATAAAGAGTCAGAGTCAAGCATGAGGTATGGGTAATCATCAAACGAATCCTGCCAAAGCTTACTACTATGGCAGCACAGCGTTACCCTAATAGTAGGCCGCTCAAACTCAGAAATCTTTGTCGCAGGGCTGAGCATAGATATTGGACTGCTCTGTGCATGGCGTTACCAAGACGTCTCAGCATAAGTATGCTCACCTGTATGAACATAGTTGGTAGATGTCGCACTAGCAACAGTCATTGCTCGTTAACATCGTGTTGGTGGTTGTCGGTCTTGTCCCGCCTTGAGCGCCTCTCTGCACAGAGGCATCGTGGCGCCGACCGGTAAATTCCGTGAATTCCAAGTAAATCCTCGCGTCCAGCTCAGCAAAAGCACCTCCGTCCAGTTCTGCATGTTTGACCATCGCATACACCGCTCGTAGCTTCCTCTTGAATCTGGAAGGTACGCGTTTAAGCTCACTCAAGGATCCCAGCTGCTTACTGTATTAGCCCCAGGTGCGCCGGTTACCGGCTGTCCATGCTCTGGAGAGTTAGCCAAGTATCCAGGCATTTCCCTCCTGCCAACCTCCTTCAGTTCATTTCGCGCGGACCTTTCATAGGTACTCCATTTCACCAGAGTATACGATGCGGGTCTGCTGCAATCGCGCACCAAGTTCGAGCAGTGGCTCGGCAACCATCTGCGACGTATCACCATTCCAAGTCCAAAGCTCATCAAACCTCCAAGCTTTCTTCTCACAGGCTACAACGCAGCCTCACTGCGACGCTTCCACAACCGGAGCCAGAGCTTGTGGGGATGGTAGACGTTCTCTATGCTCGTCGGCGGGATGGGGAGTGTACGAGGAGAGACCTAGAAAGCTGTGTGCAATCCCCGGAGCTCCTCACTCATCTGCGCGAGTGCGACAAGGCGATCGAACTTGCCGCACTCATGGTCAATACAAATTTACCCCACCGAGCCATTCGCACTCTCATACTCGGACACGATTTCGGCTGCCAGTTCAGGCAGAACATGTACGAAAGGATCGCGTACCAGCTTGCCCAGACCAGGAGATGGGCAGAGATTCCCGCTCTTGTTGCTCTCGGTCAAATACAGTCAGGAAAGACCACAGTGCGTTTGCTCAACTGGCGAACTCGCGCGCTTGTGGAGGTCTCCGAATATCGCCTCCTAGACAACGTGTTGACAGACTTCGAAGAGGCTCATCTTCTGCCCAATCGTCGGACGTACAACACTCTAGTTACAGGCCATCTCCAAAACCACGACTTGGAAAAGGCACAGGATTGTCTCGAATGGATGCAGGATGCAGGATTTCCCATGGATGCCTCAACACATGCCCTTCTGACATCTGGCTATCGCCCGCTAGGGCCGGACCCGCAGGTCAAAAATCGCGCACTAGCTCTCATCCCGAAGATGAACTCCAAAGATGGCTCTGTAGTTGTGAACAGCCTGTTGCAGGTCGCTGTCGATGCGGACGACACTGCTGCTGTCCATCGCTTCGTATCACTTTTCGACAAACCTCATGGGGTCAAACGAGAGTTTACCAGCGGCAAAGATACGACACGACACGACACAGTGTCAACCGCATCTACCTCTCCGCGCACAGTACCTCGTCCTGGAAGTGGCCTTTACCCAGACGTAGTCACCTTCACGATCCTCGTGAACTTTGCGGCCAAGGCTCAAGACTATTCTTTTGCTATGCAGATGATCGAGCACATGAAAGCCTATCGAGTGCAGCCAGACTCCTACTTCGTCGCATCTATGATCCGCCTTCACGGCCTATCAGGTCGCTTCCCCACTGCTCTCGATATCTCAGCTACAATCTGCCAGGATGTGCCAATGGCTTTGCCGTGTCTTCGTGAACTGGGTTGGAAGGGCCAGCTTTACTCCGATTTCGTATCTTCACCAGTCTTACATGGTCCTCAGACCATCAATGCCCTGTTGAAAGTTGCGCTGCGCAACGAGGGACTTAGGAGCATGCGGCCCGTCAGCCGATTTATGCACGCGCTGGGTCTCATACCCAATGAACAAATTGTTGAAACATTTGTTGCGCATTTGTCGCGAGCGAAGCGTATACGCCCGAGAGAACTGATGCAAATCCTCCGCATCATGTCGCACAACATTCGTCCCACAATCCGGCAGGTTGGCATCATCTACGCGGCACTTCTTCGTCAGCATCGAGCTCAAACCTTACCGAGCGGTTGGCAGAACGTCGCGCAACTATTACAACGCACTAAACAGGAACACAGGAATTTTCCCGGGTCATCTCAGGATCTCAATTCAGCGTCGTCTGAGTCAGAAGTCAAACCGGTGGCCGCCCTTCCTTCTCACAGCGTGTCGTACCGAGGCGTGCTTAAGCCAATCCTCAGCTATCTCACTAAGCGAAGCGTCCTTCCGGATGGTGTAATGATTGGACAACGAATTCGTTACGAAGGCGTTGTACAAGGGGATGTCGAGTCAGCCAAAGCTTACTTCCAGTCCATGCTCGACCGTGGCGTGCATCCGAACAAATACCACTATTCCGCATTAGTCGAAAGCTATTGTCGTGCTGGCGAAATGGGCGATGCGAAGGCCACTCTCCAGCTAGCAAGAAAAGCTGGGTGCGCAAAGGAACCTGTCCTATACACCATTATTATCGATGGTTACGCCAGGCTGCGTCAGCCCGCATACGCGGCGCGGGTCTTCAGGCAAATGATCGCACATGGCGTGCGACCAGACGTCGCTGCCGTTGACGCACTCGCACGCGCGTACTTCGTCTCCGGGCGCTTGAACAAGGCGAAGTCAGCGTTGATGGCGTATTGGCCAATGTTCGGCCGGTTTCCTGCGAAACTGCGAGATGCTTCCCTCGAGGACCTCTCGAAGGGGTTCAGGAAGCTTGGTCGTCCTCGTCAGAATCCCTTCGCTGACCGAGGCGATGGACGGAAAAGCGATGCGCGTATTACTTCTGGGCATCAGTTGAGAGAGACAGATCTGCCGTATCAAAAACATCGTCGAAAGAAAGGGAAGCAGAGAAGACGACAGCTGATGCCACAAAGTCGGACAGTGTGTCGTATGTACCTGTAATGTGAAGAAAGCTGCTTTTCACTGATGCCTTTCGCAATTGGTCTCTGCTCTTCTTGTGAGTTGGGTCTGGCACGTCACTTGGTGAGTGCGAAAATGCCCTCAGCAGTGTCTGTGGTTGCTGTTTCTGGACTGAGCTATGCCGCACCGGTCAGTTGCCGATTTTCTATGAACCGTGTGCAATGCGTAAAGCAGTCTAGACTGTAACCCAAAGTGCCACGGAGTACTTGACAAAAAACGGAACTAATCGCGTATGTCATCCTCTGCTGCTATTGTGCTCGACGAACGACTAATGAAATTTTATTGTTTGCGCTGGCCGCAGAAAATCTCGGAGTACCGACAGTGACCTTGTTCACCTAACCCCTAAGTTCGATGGATCCGCAGCTCCGTTGATGAATAGCCTCTTGGCTTCGCTGAGAGGCTGAGGGGCGGGTCGAAATGGCTACGCCTTTTGCCGGTACGTTCATACTTGATATAATTCCGTCGCCGACTTCGAAAGCTTGCTTGCCTTTACGTGTGAGATGTCTGTCCTGTGCGTCAGTGCTCGCACTCCGTCAACAAGGGAGCTACCTCAAGCATGTCGTACCCTCTGTAGCTCACCAGACCTTCCGATAGAAACCAACAGAAGCGGTGAGGTCACTCATCGGCGCTCAGGATCTGTATTCGCTGACTACCCGCGCAGAGCCCAGATCACCGATGCACCTTTTGTTGTTATAAGACGAATGAGAATGCGCCAGAATTTAGTGGCAGGACATTGCTCTGCAGCGTCAACCTACTGTCCCGGAGCGCGAGCGTAGAACAAAAGAAAGGCTGGACGTGTCTGTGACTAATCATTGCCCTTGAGCATTGACAATAAACCTTGAAAAGATCAGGAACGACTTTCTGGCCGTCTACGCCAATGGGCCAGAACTCTCGTTATACTGCTGCTCGTGCGCGAAACCTGGCTATGGTGGAAAACGTATAAATAGGACCCCATTCAGACCCAGTGTCAGCATCGTCAGAACGCCACGCTCTTCTGTCAATCTTCGCTACGTCCTCTCATCTATCACAAATCAACAATGGACTCCTACTCCACCATCATCGTCGCCACTCCCCTCCCCACCGAGCAGACTCCCATTGATTTCGAGGATGGCAACGGCAGCGGCGGAACTGCCTGCACTATTGCCTAAGCGAGGTGCGCACATAATCTCCTTTGTTTACGCGGAGGTACACCTAGGCTCATTCTACATTGCTCTCTACGCAGGCGTAGACCTGCAGCAACCACTATCCGGCCTGGCGCAGCCCTAGTCCTCCTTTCACCATCGCTATGGAGTGTGACTTCCAGCTGCCAGCCGCCGTGGACGTTCAATCACGATTACGACTAAGAACACGAATTTTGATTTTCTAAACAGACGGAGAGGGAGTTGTGGTTGGGATACTAGTTTGGGCTGCGAGGAGTACGAGTGTGGGAGCCGGAGACCCTGACTACTATCATTTTGATTAACTTTTACACGTTTGTGGAATGCAATATCACAGCGTTCGGTTGAATTTGTCTGTGCTCTGAATATGTCGAGCTCGAGCTCGACATGTCTTTACATTGAAAGAGCTCGCGCCACCTAGGAAGCTGCGCCAATGCTGAACGATCAACTACCCAGCCCTCACACATGTACGGGATTCATGTTTGAAAATCCCTAGTAAGCCGCCTAATTCGACTAAGCCGAGATGGCCAGTAGTATGTCTCAGAAGTGTTGGTCCATATGTGCTTACCGCTAATCCTCGTTATAAGACGGGTACTGTAAAGCGTGTCCTTACATGTACAGGCACTCTAGGACGTCCGATTTCGCCGACTCCTATCAGATCTGTCGTGAAACATTCACTATAATCCATCCCCGTACAGTCACAAGCTAAGAGGATGAACGAAGTGCTTCCATGGCGCAGCCACTGCTTCAAGTTGGTGGCTTGCTTTAGCATTGTCTCGAGCGACGGTGGAGATAACGTGTTCACCGTCTCTACGTGCCACTTTGTGGGCAATGTCGCAGTACAGGGACTATAGACAGTCAGAGTAAACGAGATAGATTGCTTCGTAGTAATTCCATGGTAGCTTGTACAGCGCAAGAACAATTGCGACGGTTATATTCAACTTCAGCTACGATAGAGATCCATCGAGATCCAATCAGTGCGCCTTCCAAAACAGGCACTTTTATGTAGTCAGATGAGTATGCGCCTGGCTGAACGTCTGCGGGAAGCCAACATACAATTAACTCCGAAGCTGGGCTGACATGTCGTCCCAACTGATGCTTGCATCCGAAGTCTTTCTAATTACCAGCGGAACTACTAATAGTAGTACCCATCCACCGCACGCCGGATACGGCGCGAGATGATGATGTCCTCGGAGTGTTTCACCAGGCCATTGCTTGTAAATGACAGTCTACGGAAATGTATAAGCCGCTTCATCGTGACTTGAATCAGCATCCATTTACTAAGTAGTATGTACTGAGAACTGGGAAGAAACCACGCCACGCACTGAAATGGCGATACTTACCACGATGCACGCATGAGCGGTGGTCACCATCTTGTGTGAGCTAGTTCCCTCTTCACGCGCAAAATAATCGAGCGACGTGTGTTCGTTTACCGTGCAACTGGCCAAGAGTGGACACTAACGGCCCTTCAATCGAAGGAGCAGCTGCAATTGACTGCCTTGACGTTGCAGGTAAAATACCGTGGTGTCAAATTCTACCCAAGCTGAACTTGTTCACATTGAGGCGACGATGCGTGTGCAGTGTCCCACTGGCATTCAAGAGGATAAGTGGCTCAAGCCTAGTTTTCACGGCGTCACGCTAGGAGTAATGGAGTGTAGTGCGCGGAAAGCAATCGTTCCTTGAGCTCGACAAGTCAGCGGGCCCACTGGACTCGACCAGTACCCTTTCAAAAGCCTGAGCGTACTTAGATCCCGAGGTCGCAAGCTCCGTTATTTGTCCTTCAGGGCAAGATGCAGAGATAAGTAATCTGCTGCGTGAGACTTCAAAGCGGTGCAGATTACGCAAGATGGACGCAAATAACGCTCTGCTGGGGTGGAAGCAGTGCAAGATGCTCAACATTAGCTCGATGTACGAGACTGATCTTACCGTTGAGCGATGAGTAGTCTTTCGTGTTATCCGTTACGGTCTGACAGATGACTCGCAACTTTGCAGTTCGCTAATCTTGAAGATTCACTGGTGTCCGGTATACTCTCCCAGAGTTTATGATACCTCGTACTTCTGAGTAAGGGAAGAGTAAGGAGTGGGCAAAGCTAGATGCCGCAGACCGGCAGGCGCCACCTCCTGTTTTGACTGACTCGATTCAAATATTTGATATTTCAAACAGATCGAGAACTTGAAGGACGTCCAAAAGGGGAAATAGTCGGTTGGAGTCAAGTATCTCCGAGAGAACGCAGGGCCATACATGTGTCAATAATTTTGGTAGCGGGCGTAGCGGATGGGATTTTTCGACAACGGCGCACAGTTGTGACTGGTGTTTGATCGGATAGTTCGCCATTGACCTGCGACAATGTCGTGCAGACGCGTGACCAGCTGCGATATTCACACTTGCAAAGAGGTTGACACCATCAAAGCATATATATACACAGGCACGCACAACGTACCGGAAGCAAATTATGTATCCCAGTCTATAGAATATCATAGCACGAATGCACTGCAGCTTTGAAACTCGTACCTTTCATACAGCTGCAGGTTCAGCGTATAAAAAGCCTGCAGACGATGTCCCTCAACTTCAGTGCTTCGGTTCTCACCGCAGTACTTCCCTACCCCTTCTCAGCACCGCCCTTTCCCCCCACACAATCCAACCTTTCCTCCTCAACATGTCTCCAGCTTTTCTTCGCGTCCTTGCCGGTCTGGCTGTTGCCCTCATAGCGGTCTCTACTACAAACGCAGCTTCCAACGGTATTACGCTATCCAACAAGTGAGTCTTGCCCCACTGCCACCGTATGGTATTTTGACTCATCTTCTGGTTCTCCAGGCCCTGTGCGCACGGAAACGTCAGTACCAAGCATGACAACGTAGAGCGATCTGACCTCTCGATTCTCAGCCTACGCTCGTCTTATTGACGGTCCTCTCCATCACATCCGCAAGCCAGGCCGCGCCTATGCCAGAGCCAGTTGGCGAACTGGAGTCCAGAGGCTGCCCTCCTCAAGCTTGCAAGCGCAAGGCGTTGGACATGTAATGTGTCCTTCGTGCGGCCACGGCACTACAATCACACAAACGGGGTTTTTCTTTCTTTCTTTGTTTTTTTCTGTCCTTCCGGTCCTCTTTGGCTCTGGCGGCGGCTCTACCGTGATTTTGCTCTCTCTGCAAACCATCAAAACACATCAATACCCTTTGGTAACTTGGTTCCCCCGCTTCACACCTTTGACCAGGTTTCTTCTTCATGTTGTTCGTACCATTATCTTGCTCGCTTTTGCTCGCTATTCAGGCTCGCGTTGTACTTAGTATCACAGTGTTACCTTATAAACATGTACAATAAGCCTCTCTAGCGTTTACGAGAAGGCAGTCTTCCCTACTGCCTTCAGCCTCGCGTATCATTGTATTTGGCCCGTGGCGACGGCTAGTGAGGGTGAGATCGGAGCGTTTTCCGTTGCATCGGTAGCCAAATATCCTCTGACTCGTAGTGAGATGAAAGGATTGCTATAAGATGAAACTGCTCAAACATAGCTAGAATGCATTGTCCAGGTTGAACCTTAGCCCGCTCCTGCAAGTCTTGGAATTTGTTACTTATCTAGGCATCAGTCCTCGTCCGTCACAAAGGACGTAAATGGTCGTTCCCGTTGTCCTACAGTCCTCCCAATTTATTACGCCTCCAACTAAACGCCTGCGTATCCGCCGCCCAAAAGAAAAGAAGTAAAAGGTAATTCACTGCTTCTCGCTAATCTTCCCATCGACACTTGACTCGTCGTCAAACACATCTTCGCCGTCGTCCTCGCCGACGGCGCCCTCCCAGCCGTTGTCGCGGAGGTACTGCGTAAAGTTGCGGTCCTCGTCGGCCAAGTCGATGCCAGTCATGTCGGGGACAAAGAAGTAGGTCACCAGGATACCAGTGACACCACAGATGGCGGCAATGATGAATGTCCATCTGTTGCACAAAAGTCCACAATCAGCACGTCTACGCGAAGAGATATCAAGTATGGAATTTACTTCTTGCCGAGGTTGGTTTGGATGGGAGTAAACGCCTGTGTACCGACAGCAGCGCCCGTCTTGCCAACCGCAGCTGACAAGCCATAGCATGTTCCGCGGACGGCGGTCGCATAGGACTCTGCGCTGACCAAGCCAAGCATGTCGCCAGGGCCCAGATTGCCGAAGGACTGCATCAGGCCGTAGCTATATGCAAATTCCCTTCAATGAAACTCTCACAGGCAGACAACAGCATGCTTACAAAATGACGAAGAGGGGAATGATTGTAGAGATCCTCTCGTATGCACAGCCAATGATCAACCCAAAGATAAGGTATCCGCTGAAACCCAACATCATCTGCGAAATGTCTCGTCAGTTCTTGACAGCTCATGAATTTGAAGAGCTGGACGGAGAATTTGACGAACCGTGTTGCGACGGCCGATTACATTGCAAAGGTAAGCACCGACAAAGACACCGGGAAGAGCGATCGCGCCAAGGAGCAATTGCCACTCTGCAGTCTTCTTGACATCGCCATCGTGAATGATGCTCGAGATGATGGTACCAGAGAAGACACCGTTGGGAAAGGTGACAAAGTCGTAGAGGAACCTGAATGAGGCGCTAACAGTAAGCCTTCGACTCAACCCTGAATGACACAATACAGACCATGCTCCGCAAGTTCCAATCAAGGGCCGCCAGTACCTCTTCACGACCAGGTTATACGGAACGTGATCTGAGCACGTGAATGATATCAACGAGTCAAGTCAAAGTCAATTTCATGAGCTGCGTACGTTTGATTGCTCCCTTGCGGTACAGCTTGGGACTGAGCATGCGCAGACGGAAATAAAACACTGTCAAGGGGAGAGCAATGCCGATTCCGAAACAAACACGCCAAACAGTGTTGAGATGGTTTTCGCCGGCGGCGGAAATGACAATCAAAAAGACGGCGACGGCGAGAGGTCCTCCGAACTGCCAACAATAAATCGCAGCTTAGCAGTCGAGTCAAGGCGCAATGCACTGACAATTCGCTTACGCTGAGGACAAAATTCGTCACCATAACAAACACTGAACAAATTCAGGAGGACGATTATGGTTGAAGTATCACCGATGCTTACCAGGACCTCGATTCTTGACCATCTTCTCATTTGCAGCTTCACTAGCGCTGGTGGAGGAAGCGGGGTATTCACCACCGACACCCTGGAACATTGTTCAACGTGACGGCATCGATGAGATCTGATGACTTGAATGCCTACAATGCCAGTGATACCACGGGAGAATGTCAAAAACCAGAAGAGACCGGCAGGACTTCCATGGGCACCGTGTGCAGCAGTACCAAGGATTGCACCGAGGACAATGAGAAGGGTCGTGCCCACCAAAGCCACTTTGCGGCCCAGGCGATCACAGACCAAGCCGACAAAAATCTGTCCAATAATCGCGCCTACGCCAATAATGAAATGAGCACCGTGGGAAAGCGACAATCACGCGAGCGCACTGACCGACGAGGAGTGAGTTGGAAACGCGGGTTGATACAGAGGACGTGTACTCCTTTGGATACAGCTTCTTGAAGACAACCTTCATACGACACGGTTAGTACGATCCAGGTTAAGACGGCAGATCAATCACTTACGTTAGACATTGTCATGAGGTTATTCTGGTCTAGAGGATCAATGAATCAACACATGGGATGAGATGCTAGAGTTCCGCAATAAGCTCGCGTAATACTCGCATCCGTCACTGTGAAAACTGGTTAGTAACCCGCGGCGCGAACTGCAGTCCAGATTGACTTTACCTGATTAACCCAAAAGCCGCAGCAGCGATGGTGAAATACGCGCTGAGAGACTCTTTCCTGGTCATCGTGCGAGGCAGTTCTGTGCTGTTCACCTTTGTTTGACCTCCTACTGGAAGTGAGTCGACAGCAAGGTCCTTCTCGTTGTGCTTGTCGACCGAGGGAGCAGACATGGCTGTAGCGGAGAGACGAAAGAGCAGGACGCATGTGGCAATTGATCAGGATGCTTTATAAAGATGTTCACACCATTGTCCGAGTGGATATGATGCCAACTGAAAGACGAACGTGCGTGTTATCTTCATACTCGGAAGGTAGCTATCGTCGTGCGCATCGTTCAAACTGTGAACGGAGGATGGCTGATAACTTCTGCATGAAACACGGCTAGGTTGATTGAAATTAAAGACTGAGCGGCGCACGGTAAAACGAAGCTTGGAATGATCAAGAAAGCCGGCGGGCGAGACACGCACTTATCAGTCTACTGCAATGTTTCACGAAGAGAACTGATGGACAGGGATCAACATCCGCAATGCGCCATGGATTAGGCGCAAAGCAACCTCGAAGGTAGCTGATGTCTCGTAACGTCCTGTTTTTCGAGGGAAGAGTATACGCGTGCATCGTCCCAATGGCCGCTGAAAGCAGTGCCACACCCTACAAGAAAGGAGCGGTGGATAGCGACCAATCTTTTGACGAATCTTGGAAGTGGAGGACGCTTGAACATGTTCAGTATAACAGCAGCCGCAGTAGTATCCTGAACGAACGTGCTTTCGCTTCGAAACCTCTGGGCCTGCATAAAGTGCAAATCGCTCAGATAGTGGATATGGTTGTGCGGAACGGGTGAGGAGTGCTTGAAAAGTGAATAATCAGTAGAGTAACATACAAGTTTGACGAGATGTACAGACCGACCACAGTTCGTATGCGTAGGCATGACCTGCAGGTTACCATTTTGTCTGTTTGATCAAACACTCTCGCCGACTTACAAGTTCCCCTCGGACGCATGCGAAAGGGTCGCAGCGCCGAGCGTATCACTTTCGAACTCCTTCCTCAACTTCTATTTCGTGATGAAAAGGGGATTCTCGGCTTTCGCGTGCCTAGGATCGAGGTAATTGGTGGCGCTGGCCAGGCACACAGCGTTGGACTTCGGAGTGCTGCATTGCTAAAAATAGCGACACGGAGCACACACCATATTCATATGTCGTGCGTGTGTCGGTATTGAGTGGATGTGCGCTGTCTACACCGTGTCGTGTTCCGTGATGGCAGACACACCATTTTAACTCTGGATTAGGACGTAAGCTTAGTGAAGTGTCGGAACAGCGAGCCGCCGCCTCTCTTGCCACTTTCAAAGTCGAGGCCGCCTGTTAACGATGTCAGTATCACGTGAGCATGTTGAAGGATGTCACATACCAATGGAGAGGGGTCGCGTCGGCTCTCGACTCTCTATATGAATACAAAAATGCGGCTGAGATGGTGCCGACACCGGGGGAGGAGTAACGAGACTAGTCGACAGGTTGGCCTGGCAGTAGTGTGCTTTGGTGCTAATCAGAAGTTCGAGATGTCGAAACGCTGCTTTTGACGGAACGAGAGTACCAAGCTGTCCTGAACTGACGTGCGTGTGATGCAACCTGAGCCTGTAATCGGCACAGGTTGGCGGCACTTGTGACCCGTAGCTTCATAGACGAGACGGGACGAGACTGAACGACGCAACGCGCAGCGGACAACGCGACGAAATACCTCAGGTCGTAGCTATGACGTGGATGCCCGGTGGCATAGAGGCGACTGAACCGGATACTGTATTCCAGCGTATTTACTATAGTTATCCTATGGCAAGCCACAGATAATCAGAGGTAACGTCGAAGACTTATGCAAGTGAGACTTACATGATACATTGGTATGAGTACCAACGTTACCCCACCACCGTCTGTACGAACAGCGAAAGCTACCATGCCGCAGGTTGTGGTCCATGGTCAAGCTGCAACTGGTGGCGCTAGGCGCTCTGAGCTTCGTGGCGTTTTCATGAGCGCCTCTGATGACGACTAAGTGTCCCACGCCGTTGTCGTCAGCATTCGCCATCGGCCATATTGCAATATACACGGCCTTTGCTCTACTCGAGCTCTCGTTGTGTGCCAGTTCCATCGTCTCACCTGTATCTCTTACCCTCACATTATCCCGAAATACAAGCCCGTCGACCAAATAATCAGAGCGTAGTATCCTGAACGAATCGCTTACAAATACGCATACTAGTAGTAAGTATCCTTAGAATGAGCTCGTGAAGAATCTCGCGCGGGTTAAATCCGACATTTTGACCAGGTGAGCCTCTCTTTGTATGCTCATAGTTCAACAGCTTATCGTATGCGTTTGAGAAGCCTTGCAATGGTTTGCATCGAATCTCTGAGACAGCCCGTCGCCTACATTTCCTACAGCTGAGCATCAGCTTCACAAGTATATATCGGAATACAGGGTCAAGCCTCTTTCAGGGAGTCTTCTCCCTACGGCCCCTACGGGCAGATCAGTGAGTAGTCACATCGTCGTTCAACTGTGATCAGTCAATTGAATGGTTTAAAAGCAATGAACGGGACATTGTCCAACATGATACTTGATACATGTTCGACCAGGACTCAACCGTAACCCCACGCTCCTTGTCAACGAATTTGCGACCTCAGCGGGACGCACATTACATTACAGAAGTCCTTTCGGAATGCGGAGAGGTAGCAGGAACCGTATGGAGGGCAGCGAGGACCACGGGGACTGATAATTCTAGCATGAATGTCTCCCTTCATGGTACTATTTCCCCATTCACGCTTGACTGATTCATTCAGGCCTTTCAGATAATCAACACCAGGGTCGTCGTATAGCGCCGCGCCGGTCCAAGCCAGTATTCGCTACCGTTTCGCGATCGGTCATGAGACTTCGCTGTCGTACCTCTCCCGTGGAATTAATTTCTCCCCCCCCCCCCCCCCCCATCCACCAAAACACTTTTTGATTGAAGACTCGCGCTTCGAGCGGTGTCAAGGCGGCGATGAGCCTCTTCTTTGCTCGCTTGACAAAACATCATCGTGGCAATGCTACCTACGACTTTCACGCATCATTTGATGCTGTCGATTCCATGGCAGAGTTGTATGTGCTTTCGCCAGGTCATCCCATACTTTACGTGTGAAAGCTGATGCAGTTGTATACAGTTCGCTTCAGGACGCGCTGTAGTTGTCATCTCGGGTTAAAGAGTGCGCTCGCTCTATATCTGGCTTGTTGCACTGCTGATTTTATTCCTAGGATCAAAGAAGGATAGCATCAATAGGTTGCACGCATATTGGACCTGGGGATCACAGCTAGGCGACGTGCGTCTCTGCTATCACATCATGAACACGTTCAGATCCCAGGGCTATCAATAGTGCTCCTCGGGAACAACTTCTTTGTTACGTATGTCCAGGTCCATCAACCAAAACCCGCGTCGCGTACTTTACCGCCACAGAAACACCAAGTAATGAACTTGTCTCTGGGAATTCTACAGAACCTGCTGCGATGAGTGGAAGTTAAACGAAGCCGCGTCTTGCTCAATATTCTCTTTCAGAGTTCAATATCGATGAAATCTGACCGGACGTCTCCGCTCACCGCCGTCATGCATGACTAACGCCGCCGTTGTGTAACCTTCCCACTTTTGCGAGTCTTTCTCGGCCCACAAAGCTCTGCATCTCTAAGGTGAGGCCATGAGGCACAGTAAGTGTCTCTGTCGTCCGCTCAAGCTGTTGTCCTGATTGAAGTCTCAGTGGATTGTTATAGGTGCCCTTTTGCCGAAATGGAGAGCTTAGCCCTACGTCGCATCTGCAGCATATCGTGATATCTGCTTCTCATGAAAATAGCATTGGAAGCCGCGGCCAATTCATCTTGCAGTCATTCGGAATTCACAGACAATTGCACACGAGGACGCTCACCGAGACCGTTACTCTTGTTCTACTCGACGCTGGAGGCTCGACAACAATTGGTACCGCAGGTGCAATCTATCAAGGCGCGAATGTACGCTGTACGAATATCGTTCAATTCCGAATTGTGAGGTTTGGCTGACAAATTGAGCGCCAGCTACAGCCTCGACCTTGCAATTCCAGTTGCCACCTTGGCCTCCACCGAAACGGTCCGCGCTCAACACGGTAGCGGCAGGTCATGGTGGTACTACAACGACGGACCTAGTCGGGCGCGTATTTTGTCTGTAATGCGCGCCGGCTTCTTCTGATTGTAATGCTTTCAAGAATGCATTACTCTAACAGCTCCACTCATAATTGAGTTGCATCACCTGTAGGAGATGGCTGCGCTCAGCGTCGCGTGCTAACCGGATCGCACAGCGCCTCATTCTTGACATGCGGTACTGTGCAGTAGCCATGCGATCGACGAGCTAAACGCAACTTCCGCAGTGCCACGTAGCTTTCGTCAACTTCACACAAACAGGGTTTTCAAGAGGCTCTCTCTCCTTTCCGGACAGCCGCCTGAACATGCAAAACTTGGCTGCCGGACAATTACTTTTCATCGAGCAACTGCTTGAACCCCGGGAAAAGTCTTCGGAAGGCCAGAATGTCGGAGCACTGGCGAGCGAGCTTTGGGGGTGTATTCGGAATTCTTGGGCGAATGACACGTGCAAGGCGTATGTATTGCTATGGAAGAGGGTCTAGATATGAGCAAGTATTCATTGAGAATTTTCTACGACCAAGCATATGGCAGATCTGGAGTCCAAGATTGTCTGTGAGTATTTTTACTCTCGTAATGCCAGATTCACTGTGCTGACGTATTGGCGACGATATGCGCCGGACAGCCTCAAATTCAAAGTTGTGTAACGATGTCCGGTTTTGATGAGCATGGGCGTTGGGACTGAAGCTTGAAGCAAACCTAAAGCATCGAGCACATATTGGACGATGTCGTCGGCCACAGATGAGAGCCCGAACAAAAGGATCCATAGTTGAACGACAAGGACCGTGGCGTGAGGTGGACGATCTCGATACATACCGCGCTCCGGGTCGCACTTTACCACTATGCTCGCCACAAAACCAAAGGCTGCCACTAAATCACCGTCGGGCGAGGAAAAGTTTTGTGGCCGGTGAAACAGGTGTGCATCTGCAGTTACAGGATCTCCAGACCGGGCTTTGGGAATTCGCGCAGATGGGCGGTACAATGGGAGGTAGACATGTGTGTCGAGAGAAGAATGGGTCGTCGTCTAGAAGGACAGACAATTCGGAATATGAAGACATTTGGCGCGTAGTATTCGTTTATGGTTGTCAGGACGGGGACAGATAATGTGATGCGGAACTGCTGATGGTAGAAGTAGTAGTGCTTGAGGATGCTTCGGTCTGAGGGACAGAGGTAAGGAGTGAGTCTGAATTCCGAATAAACGACAAGGAGGCTGAGACGTGTACGTGTAACACGTCGAGTACGCCAGTCCCATGTAGACAGGTATTATTTCGGGAGTGCTGGTGCTGTAGAGAAGGACTCGGAGGAGTGTTTGTTCAGAATTGATGGGAACATCGGCAGACACCGGATTCGATAAAACGACGAGATGAGGCCATATCTTATCAGTTAACCCCCATCACTGTTCATCTCTCCCACACAGACCGCCGCCTCGTATATATACGCACCCGACCTTAGAGTCCACGTCCACCATTGCCACCCCTCCGACTCAAAATGAGCACTTCCGCACCAACACTCCCAATTCCATCCTCCTCGTCTACCACACTCTGGGCTACCCGTACGTCGTCCCTGTCACGCCTGCCTTGATCACCGACTCAGTTCTCCATAGCTTCCAAGGAGTGGGTCATCCCTCCAAAGCCAAAGCCAGGTAGAAAGCCAAAGAAAGAGCTTGAAGAAGCACCTAGCGACAACATCGGCGAGGTGAGCCCACTTCTAGTCAACTTTGGCTTCCGTGTTCGATGCGCACTGACACGCGTTTTTAAGCTCGATGCAAAGGGTCGGCGCGTGCAGAACAGGTAGGCACCCATTCGTTCACACCGTCACATCTTCTGAACAGAGTTGCAGAGCTGCTCAACGTGCGTTCCGTGAGCGCAAGCAATCCCAGCTCGCTGAACTCCAGGCTCGAGTTCAGCAGTATGAGCAGGGGGAAATCGAGCGGAACGTTGCCCTACAAAACATCTCCAAGAAACTCAAAGAGGAGAACGAGAAGCTACGCAAGGAAAACACCCTCCTGCAACAAAGGCTTGCTGCTGTAGAGGAAGAGCGCGATTCTCTTCGGGACATGTCCAGAAAACGATGGAGGGACGACTCGGTTCCGCAAACGCCTACCTACGGCGTCGCCATGCCCTCGCAGAAACGATCTCGAACTCAACAGGACATAATGGACTCATTCCCCGCACAGGCCGGCATGCCGTCCCCTTCATACTTCTCCTCCCCGGACACGTCCCCTGCATCCTCGCCAGGCTCCAACGACCACACCAGCTTCTCACCTATGCCATCGCTGCCTCCACCGCGTGACGGTCCGGTATTCTCGCAGGGCACCTCCCTCAGTAACATCTTTGACTTCATTGCATCGGGGAAAACAAACATCTTCGAGCCTGGGGGTGCCATGGACACGTTCAATTGTGGCTTTTGCAGCGACAGCACCCCCTGTATATGTCGGGAGCTTGCCCTACAGCAAATAAACAACCTTCCTTCTTCTGCCGCTGCATACAAAGCAGAGAACCCGGACAACAATCGGGACCATGAGCTACGCTTCGACGGCAGTCAGATGTCTACTCAACAGCCTTCCATCCTCGATAACCTTCCTGCCTACCAGCCCCCTGTTCCCCTTCGCCGCCGTGGTGGACAACGCATCAACACCACCCCAAATTTCCCCATCTCACAGTCACAGTCACAGTCCTCTCCTTCCAGCCAAACCGAGGCCTCCTGCACAGGCGATCCCTCGAATTGTCCTGCGTGTGCCGACGATGCCTTCGGCAAGGCTTTTTGCGCTGCTATCAATAAATCAGTTGCTTCTTCGTCTACATCATTCGGGAACTGTTCATGCGGCTCCGAGGGTGGGTGCAGTCATACTGTACCCATTGCGGCGAGTACGAGCTCTAACGCACAATGTTGTGGGAATACCAACTCTTGTTGCCGAGCTCGTGAGACCGCTGGAACAATCACCTCCATGGCCACGGGTCCTTCATCCTTTGCTCTCCCAGAGGTCTCCGTCTTCTCGCATTCCGCGCCGTCTCCCTCCAATGGCTTTAGCGTACAGCAGCAACCGCAGCCGCCGAGCCTGCAGAATAACACGATTCCATGCGACGATGTGTGGCGGCAGCTTAAGTCACATCCGAACGTCACCTTTGCCGACCTGGACTTGTTGGCAGAGGTTGTTGCCCGTCGTGCCAAATGCACCGGTCCTCGCGTCGAGATTTTCCCGGCGCCGGGCTCGATAACGCCTGAACGCGGGATCTCGCCTCTCACACTTGCCAATGCCTTCCCACAGCAGCAACAGCAACAGCAACACTCGCCCGTAAATGTGGACATGAGGTCGGGATCGTCTGGTGGTCAGCACGCCATGCCTCCTCCGCAAGACCGTCCGTTCAGCGATATGCACAGTACCAGCTCTGGTATGCTGATGGGTATGGAGCGGGAAAGAGCGGCGGCGGCATCTCCCTCGCTGCAGCTTGTTCCGCAAGAGGTGCTGCTACAGTGTGGGCAACAGAAACGTGTGAGAGAGGTGTATGCTGACGCGGTTAGTGACGCTCTGCGGCTTCTGGACGCGAAGTTTGCGATACCGTGAGGTGTATGCTGTACACTACTAGTAGGATAAGCCTATTACGGGTTGTGCACTATTCATTCTCATTCATTCCACAATTTCTCAGCGAAAGACTGGGAGAAACATAATAATAAACACCTGGCCACACTGAAGATACGGTCCGATACGGACCCGCGAGCTAGAGTGCTTTGACGCTGGAAGCAACTTGTTAGTTGTGCGTGTCGTGTGCAGTGGCTTCGAACTTTGGCTGGACGTGGTATGTCATTGCAGGCCTGGCTTCGACAACGAGCTTGCACGAAACCACTACTTGCTACTACTACCTCAATACGTAGGCCGACATTCTGTCGACGCCTCTACTCAATTCAACCTACCTCCGACGAGCATCCCCATGATGCGTCCTCTCAAGCTGAATCGAGTGACCTTAGTAGGACGCAGGAGACAGTTCAGGTGCCTGCTGACCAAAAGAGTACAACGCCTACCGAGCAGCAGCTAGCCTCGGCTGAACAACCCAGTTCAAATTTTGGAGCGAAGCAGGTCGTATGGACGACAACGTCTACCGAGCAAGAGGTAACTACGGCCGAACCAGCTAGCTCCAAGCTTGCGGCGACCCAAATTGCATGGACGACAACGTCTACGGAGAAACAGCTGGCTACGACTGAACAGCCCAGCTCAAAGTTGGGATCGAAGCAAGTGCTATGGACGACACCGACGAACAAGACGAGTTCAGTGACGCGCAAGTTGCCCAAAGACTATGACAACCGTACACGCGTCGAGTCGTTCCTGTCCTCTATCACTGCTACCGGACAGGAGCCCACTATCGAAGATATTGAACGATGGCGCCCTGTAAAGCATGCCCACCCCGAGTCGGAAAAGTATGTGGAGGAGTACAACGCTTTGCTGGACACACTCTGCCACTCGTTCTCCAGGCGCCAGCTGCAGCATTGTCTGAGTTTGTACGGGTCACAGTCCAAGAAGATCAAAGCACGGGCTACCAAGAAGCACTTCGCAGTGGCGATTATTGAAGATCAATGGGGCTGGCCGAGTTTGGAGAAGGTCCAGAAAGACAAACGTGACAGAACAGAAGTTGCTCGCAAACGTACGTAGTGCACGTTGTGCACGCTCAGATATCTGCTTATCACTGGGAGTAGAGATTGAAGTGATGCCCAGCGAGCTGTTTCTCATCCTGGGTCGTGGTAAGCTCAAATATCCGTTGATCACGCTCCAGCGCAAGTTTACAACAATACTCCAGATGGTGCGAATCTCCTTCAGCTTTCATCACAGTACAAGGTCCACGTGTCCGTCAAGCAAGACCCTCTATCACTTGATGTCAATGGCGTGCGGATATCAGTGCAGCGATTTAGCGAAGCAGTGAAAGCTTTACGAAAGGTATGCGGTCAAGATCATATGAGGGACTACCAGCTGATTACCCGTAGAGTGTCGTGGAGGAAACATTTCGCTTACCAACAAGTGCTCCTATACCGTCAGAACTTCGACAGCGTGTCTCTCGACTGGCGGAAGCGTATATCGAGAATGTCGGCGATGAGGGCTTAGTGAGTGCAGTTTAACAGCTGCACACGCGGCACCGCTGATCCAAGCTAAGGTTAGGATTTGTGCCAGAGACATAGCTAGCTTGAACAGGGCAAAACGGTTCACGACACGAGCTACGAGCGAGGTTCGTACTGTTTCATCTCGGCTACGCGACGATATTCAAGTTTTCGTTAGATTCTGGGCACTGGACATATCCCTTTAGTTACTTACCTTGGAGAACTTGATCGGAGGGCCAAACAACCGATTGTCCCTGATACCCCCAAACAGTATGCACTGTACCCATTTATGTCCCCGCGTTCGCTGCCGTGGCCCACGGATGCTGCTGCGTACTTCCGACTTCGAAGCGTTGGAGAGTGGCTCTTCTCGCCTATAAAAGTCGTTTCACAACAACTAGGGCTAGCCAAGAGCTCAGGAATGGTCATTGCTAACGATGGGTGAGAGCACAGTTCCTCGGGTCTCGCCAAGGCGTCTAATCGTCCCTTCAGGACTAACACGAGCCTGAAAGATACTCTGCTGTCAAAGTTTGCGCCTGAAGACAGCAGCCGTGCGGTAATCAAAGCTTGGTCAGTATCCCTACATGATCGTGCAAAATCCAGACTTCGGCTGACCTCTACGATTACCAGCCTTGGACATCTCCTATTCAGCACTAAGCGCTCAGATGAGCTTCAGGCGTTGCTGGGGCCTCTGAAGGGTAGTCATCCTTATCAGAAAGTTCAAGAGTGGATGTCAAATTATGACCAGCCCACTTTCGTTCCAAAGTAAGTATCTCGCCTTGAATGAGGCAAAAAGCGACAATGAATCAAGTGATTGTAGCCTTCCCACCTCACTCGTGCAATCTTCTCCTTCGGAACAGAAAATCATCCATCGACTCGTCTATCGCGCTCTTGCTACTTATCATTCTCCTACTGAGATGTCGCCGCGACCTCCCGAGACTGCACTGGACACAAACGAATCGATCACTCTTGAGGTTATTTTGGCACAGCCCAAACGATCACCTCCGTCGCCTGAGCAGGATAACATGGAATCGCTGCCACTAACATCGCAAGTACGGTATACGCATGTTGTGGAGTCGCCCTTGGACGTCATGTTTCCTGACAGGTAAAGTTTCGAGTGTGCTTCATTGCTTCGACGGAAAGCTTATAAGTTGATCACAGGGCTATGGACATCCGATTCGTCGTCTCCCAAGGGAGTGATCTCGCTGAATCCGAACAATCTTCTGTGTTGCGCGAGTACGCTTCACAGCTCCATGAGTTGTAAGAGAACTGACATGCCGCTTCGCGACCGAGTACTGAAGTTAGTTGTTTAGTTTCAGTACTACTTCAGCTTCCCCTGAGCTCACAGGGCCTGATCCTCCTCTTGCCTGGACGTCGAATGGGAAAACTTACGTCTTGCACGGTTCTTATGCGGTACGACGCAGTCTGGAGCCCTTCCAGTCTGCTACATCGTCCACCACAATCGTCTCGGAAAGCGTATTGGACCTGGACAGCAAGCAGCGGAGCACCTCCTGCGAGGTCTGTGTTCACTTTTGCACGGGCGGGCGCAGAATCACTGACACGATACATCAGGTCATTTGCACAGATCCCACCTCGCACGCCGGCTGGTCAGACTTTTTGCAAGGCTGCGATACGCATGTTTCTGCATTCTATAGGCCTCCGATTACCAGCTTCGCACCCTTTGTTGACGACCTGGTCCTTTGAGTTCTAGCGTCACATCCTACATCTAAGGCCGGGTATATTAATAGCACGTGCATATATTACATAGGATGCTCAGCGCACGAGATCTTGGTGCAAGCCGCTACAAGGTCCAACTGGAATCAACCTCCCCTTCTTTCACAAACGGCTTGTCTAAGCCTGCAACCACGTTTTCACAGAGCGGACAACTTCCGGCAAGTAGATCCTCGAGCTCCTTTCGCAGCTTTTCCTTCTTCTTTTCCTCGTTTTCAGGGACCTTCTTCCCAGCTGACCCCATACCAGGCAACCAACCGACAGGAGCGGTGATAACGCTCGCGAGCGTATCAGGGATAATGAGGTCCCGTAGACGATCACCTGCAGAGAGCAAGTTCCTCCCGAGCGTGTTTGCCGCACGGGTACCGTTCTGTATAGGGACAGAAACGCCAAAGTTTGCGGAGAGTAGGGTGCGTTGTGGCGTGGGTAGGCGCCCTGGACCGCCAGCAACAGCAGCAGCAGTTTGACCTGTGAGTTCTGTTTGCAGCGCAATGATCTTGCGTAATGAGGTCGCGGGAAGATACTCCTTCGTCTGTTCTGCAAATCAGCCTGAAATGACGACCTTGACCTCGGCCAGACTTACCAGTCCAATCAAACAATCTGCGTGGAAGGTATGGTGGCAGGGGAAAACGTAGAACTGTCTACTGAGTAGTGGTTGGTGACAAACAGAGCACCTCTCCTCGGCGTCGATCGTCACGAAGCGTTTCTCAAGAGCAGCTATGTCTTGCTTGATGGCTTCAGCATTACGTGTTGTCTCGTCCATTTCAGCCTTGAGGCTGTCAATGTGCGCAGAGTAGCTCTCGAGTGCGGTACAAATCTCGTCCTTGAAGTCGTCGATAACCACAAAGTCGGGGAAGAACGGCAAGATATCTTCGATCTTGAGCAGATCGGTGTTTTCGAGGAAACGCATCGCCCTGAAAAGAAAAAGAAACAAACATCGACTCGAGTAAGTGTACATTGCCCCACGTGGGAGGAAAGCGGAAAAACACTCACATTTTGATATCTTGCTTTTGCTGCACAACGTACCTCGCGATCTTCAGCCACAGCCGTTTCCTCAATTGTCTGTCCTCGTCAGGCGGCATGTCTGCGTTGATCATAGCTAATTCCAGATCGCCTTTCTCAAGAGCCAGATCAACGCTGCTTTCCCACAGGCCCATCTTGGCGTATATGTGAACGCACGGCTGAGTGCGTCCCGTCTGCTTGCACAATCGGAGAGCATAGTCAAGGTCATAGTAGGGCTTCCCCGAGAGCGGGTCGCTAGGGGCACTGGTGAGGAAGCGTAGTAGAGGACCATCGTCTTCAGATGATACAGCAGGGTTGGCGGCATAAAATGTGATGATGAGATTGTGTATCGTTGGCGACGTGTTCCCTTGCTCGAAGATGACGTGGTTCAAGTAGCGAAGAGCCTGGTTCGGAGACAGAGGATCACGGGGAATTTTTTGTATTCGTAGAAGGGCTGGTACGAGGCGCAGGGGATCGAGTGATTGTTGCCGGAGCCAAGAATCTACAGTGTCTTTCGAGGCCTGTCTCATAAGGTTAGGCGCGAACCGATAGTATAATTCTAGATTCGACTGGTGTGCGAGAGTGAGCAGGATCACACGTTCGCATAGCTTCGTACACTTGCCTGGCGGTTCAAGACGTCAATTGCCTTAGTCCATTCCTCTTCCATGATCCAGTGCTCAACGACTCGTTCGTAGTCGCCGATAATGGTGGCGTAATGTAGGTACATATCAGTCCGACCGTGTCCCTGGATCAGTTCATAGACTACTGTGGGGTCAAGGTTTGCCTTGTAAGTTTCCAAGAAGTGCCGAAGATCTTCTTCGAGAATGGCGCGCTCCGCTTCAAGATTGGCGACATCTTGTGATATCGACTCTGAGGCCACAACGTCGTCCAGCTCGTTGCATTTGCTGAGGTAAAACTCGACAAGCCAGGTAGCCAGCATCATCCGCTGGGAAAGGTCCTGCGAAAAGACGCCTCACTTTATTCTGCTGCATTAAATACGCGGGATACCATATCACTTACCGCTTTCTTAGTCCGCTCGAGCCGTGATATCAAGTAAGAGCGAAGAGCGTCCCTCTCACCAGCGTCCAAAAACTTTAGGGACACTTCTTCAAAGGTCACAGAGCACTGAGCGTACGACTGTGCGGCCTGAAAATATCTTCCTTCGTCAAAGAAGGTACGGGCTTGCGCAGACATGATCGTATCGCGTTGATTTGCGGTCTACCGATGTCAATGCATTGCTTAGGGTGATGCACAGCTCTTCCACATTGGACGTACCTTTGCGTGCTGCAGAGCCAAGCTAAACTTGCCCTTCTCCAGGAAGATTTTCCATACGTCGCGGGCCTCGTTCTTGTGCTCTAGCTCGAAGATATTCTGGTCGGTGTATACCCAGTAGGTCTTTCGCACAGGATCTGCAGTAATGCCTTGTACTTGCTCATTAGGTTTCTATAAATCTGTTCTCAATATGAAAATGAGCAAGTAGTCATACCTCCACGTACCAGAGGCAAGATGTCCTCGTACGTTATTTGCTCGTTCAAGGTCGAGACTCCCATCAGTCGGTCACGATATAGCAGAACGAAATGAAATTCGGTGAACACCATCGACATTGGTAAGATGGGCTCGTTCGAATTATGGCGAGTTGGGGACATCGATGGAGATGCAGGAAAAGCGGGATATGGGAGGAGCTGAGCACCGTCAATCAAATCATCCGTGGTCGACTCGTAGTTGAGGTTGCCATGATATATACCGGGGGCTACCGAACCCTCTCAGAATTCCTAGTACATGAAACGTGTAACGGATGTAAACATACCAGTCATCCACGCAACCGCGTTGGGCAATGACAGCGACTGGTCAGCGTTCTGATTGTAGATGTGCAGCTCAGAGTGATCAACATTTCCAGGCAATTCCAAAATCTCTTCGAACTGTGAGCAACGTCTCTACAGTGCAAACAACAAACTGGCGTGGCTTACTTGGTGCGGTCTCGTTATAGCTGGCGAACAGCGCAGTAAACACCCGGCCTCCGTCCTCAGAGCGTCTGTCAGGTACGCCGACGAACTGATACATTCGGGTAGGCGTAGTCACAAGCACGAGAGCCTTTCGTGGTTCCATCGCGGGGAAGTAATCGAAGTTGACACCCGTTATTGGATGTCGTTCCGGCAGGGTGAACACCGCTTGGAGGTACCGGTCCTGTGACTTGAAGAAATCCTCCTGCGCGTCCAAAACGGCCTCGTACAACGTGCCGTTCCGGCCACCTATGAGGATCTCCCTGGTAGACGTCTGGTGGGTGGCACTGAGCAGGTGAGCCTTGTTCCACGCCACGCTCTCTATGATCATCTTGAAACTCTTCAGGAGTCTGGGTTTTTTCCATCCTCGATATAGATACCAGTTCTCGCCTTGAGTAGAGGTGATAATGACGTGTCGTCCGGAAGGGTCCAAGAAGAGCTTATGAATCGTAAAGTCCGCTGGTTTCTTTGGTATTTGTATCTGGAAGACCTGGTCGTCCCGGGTCATTTCGATGAGAACGAGGACGTTGTTACTGAGTGCCATCACCATGACATCGGAGGAGACGACGAGTGAGACAAGGCGAGCAGGAAGGGTATATTGCACCTGGCCAAGCGAGAATATCGGGGCAGACGGAGCTTCGGGTCCAAGCTGAGCATGCCTCTGCGGTCAATCACAGAGAAGGAAGAGCCGCAGGAACGCAGTGTACGCACATGTGTAGCAAACACATCTTGACTCAACTCTTCCTGCTCGTACGGTGACTGTTCAAACCCCTCATACTCTGTCGGTATTGGAATGCCTGAACGCGCCCCGACGCCAGGCTGCGGTCCAGATGTGTGTTCCACATCTGCCAGCGAATATGTTAGAGTGCTGAGACACAAGTTCAATGTACCACTGACATTCGTCAAACATGCTCACGACTGAGTCCCACGTCCGACTGACTGCGGGATGGTGGTGGAAGGACAGGCTGCCTACATGTAATCGCCTAGCAGGCTAGCACGCGTTCTTGTTGCGCTAATGATGATGATGTAATTTGACCGCGCAAATATTGTCAAGTACTTTATTTACATGGTAAAGCACGTTTCTTACCTTGGACTGGCGACCGACCACACTGGCAGTAGTAGAAAGTGGGGTGCACGAAATGCTTGTTGCCAATTTAAAAGCCTTCCGTTTTCTCGAACATGCATTTCTGTGTTGATTTGTTTTCTGAATCATACCACTTCATGATTATAAGGCCTTGAGACGTCCGGATCCACGTCACTTGAAGCGTGAGCATGGCAGCAGCCTCACTCTCCACTGCTCTTCAGCTCCTTAAACATGTTATGTTTCCTATTCACAAATGCACCTTGACAAAGTCGCGGATAATGGCTAGTTCATGTACATGTAAATGGCTACAATGTTGTGGCTATTGCTGCAGAGTTGTATCTACACTCTACGCTGGACACCACTACAAAACGCGTCGCTTCTGTCTCTGGCTCTGAGCCGTGGCGCTCGTCAGGACAGGACCTAATTAGAGAGAGGACGAAAATCTGTTCACGGAGATCCGTAAAGGTGAGTCTGCACGGTTCAAACCCGAAATGTCCAGGTTTCCACAAGGCGCGTAGGGCAAGAAAATCACAATGGAAGAACAACGAGATGCAAGACGCCGGGTTAAACAGGAAACGGAGGGATCCAAGAGGTAGTGGGGAGGGGAAAGAAATATGGGTGCGAGGTCCTAATTTAGTTAAAATGGTAGGGTAGAAGTATGATGTACAAGAAGTGAGACAAGAGGAGTGTGCATAGGTGTCGATGGACAGGAGCTCAGATCCGCCACGCAGCATGACCTGCAAGATGTAGATGTTACAACGCCAATAATCTCAAGGACGTGGCCGAGCAAGCGGTATGAGACAGCGAAAACGAGGTGTGCAGACATAGCGAGGCGACGATAGCGTTGAGGAAAGCCAAGAAACGACGAGGAGGTTGAGACTGTACGACGGACGTCGTGGCCTTGTGGAGGGTGATCTCCACAGGGTTGCTGATGATGCAGGCCGCTAGCGGCCCATACATAGGACAAGCCGTACGAGTTGTGTTGATGTCGTTCTATTCACGACTGCCGATTGTTTTTCTCCTCTTCTTCGGCTGTGATGCTTCATGCATCTCGAAATCAAGATCGCCATTCAAAAGACGGTCCATGAGGAACTCCCTCTTGATTCTCTTTCCAGCCTGCACCACCGGCGCAGGAGAACCGTCGGCTGTTGCGAATGACCTTCCAAGCCACTTCGCGGGACGTTTGCGCGGATTTGCTGAGGACGACAATTCCTCGTCGACTTCAGCTTCGGAGCTGATGCTAGAACTACTTGCCGTACGATCCTTTAGAGAGAAACCTGCCATGAGGCCAATCCCAAGCCCCGAGCTGTCAGATTCGACCATCCTAGGAGCCGACGGGCCCGCTTGAGAATTAGGGAGGGAGTCCGTCTGCGTGAGCTGGCTTGCTCGTAAGATAGGGCTCTCGCACTCGGGACTCGAGTCTGGTGGACTGATAGGACGGTCACCCGGCATGACAGAAGGAGAGCGAAGCCAGGCCTTATAGAGGCTAGTTTCAAAAGGATCGTCATTCTCCAGGTCGAACGCCCCCAAGAGACCAGTTCCCTTATGAGGTGTTTTCAAAGGTGAGGAGGTCTTGACAGGAGAAAAAGACGACCGGAATACGTCAGAGCGTTGTGTAAGGGATGAGACGGCCTTTGATTTGGCGGGGGTGAATCCTTTACCAAGAGGTGACTCGGGAATGCGATGTTTCTGGAATTTGAGTCGATCTGTGAATGGGGTGGGTAACCCGCTTTCGGAAAACAGCCTACGTGGTGAGTCCTTCAGGAAACCCTTGGCTAATCCCGGAGTCTCCGTATCCTTCTTCAATGCGGGGATAGGACTGCTGAAGATGCTGCGCTTGCTACGTTCGCTAGCAGGCATCAACACGACGGGGCTGACATCGAGCCCTCGAACAAGGGGACTCGCCTCTCCACAGACCAGCATAGAGAGTGAAAGCTCACGAGCGCTCGAGTGCAGCGGGTGGCTTGGGCTGGGGAAACGCCACGGTTGGTCAGATGGAAGACGGGCAGGTGAGTGACGGAAAGAAGGGGTTAGAAGTGGGTTGTATGGCGAGTCTGTTCTATGGTTTGCAAATCTAGCCGATGAGGATGGAGACAACCCAGGTGTGAGAGGAGGAGTGCTCGAGGACGTAGCCACGCGAAACACGTCGCTGCTGTCTAGATCGAAGGACATGAACGAATCTCCGCCCACAAGCTGTGGCTCAATCGTCTCGGGCTGTGTTGTGTCTTCGTCGTCAGAGGTGTCCTCAGCGGGACGGATGGGGCGACCACGACTGGACGACGCCTGACTGTTCTCAAGATGTTGTCCAGTACTGCGACTCTTAGTCTTCATCCCGGGTGCCCTGACAAGAGCTTCGAGTTCTTGTTCCGCCCTAGCCGCACCCCGTGCTGCACCACTCTTGTTGGCATCTTCCTTGTTTTCTTCTAATAACCAACTGTTAGCACGTGTTTGCAGATGCCTAGTATTATCGGCAGACGTACTGTTGGAGTGACGACCTTTGCGTTCCTGATTGTCCACACGTCGATTGGACATGGCAATTTTATGCTTCTCGAAGACATGTCGCCTCCACATGCTCTTCGCATTGACCCCGGCATAGGTGCGTCGACAGAAAGTGCATCTCAGCCTCGGCTCCTCTCCATCCGGCCAACTTTCCTTGGCTTCCTTTTTCTTCGACGGACACCAGCCACGAGGAGGCTCAAGCTGGGTAGGATACTTTACGGCAGTAGAATTGCCGCCGTTGACTGTCTGATAATCTGTCGGATCTAAGAACCAGTTGGGGTTGGCAGCCATGACGGTATAGGTAAGGCCTTCCATGTACATGTGTGCATTCGGGAAGTCTGAGAAAGGTGGATGGATGAAGACGGCATCCTCGTCATCGGGTGTCGGGTCCATGGGTGGTAGAGTGATGGGTAGGGGAGCGCGAGAGCTTGAGACTGGCGGACGTGAGGAGGGGGGCTTCGCTACGTAATAGGCCGATTCTGCGTAGTGAGACTGCGGGCGAACCGCGTTCATGTCGACGGAGGTCGTGGTGGTGGTGGTGGTGATCGTGCTGGTGTTGGGCAAACTTGGGTCTGTAGAGGTGTTTCGTCGCTTGAGGGATCTGGCAACTGCGTCGATAGAGGTGGAAGCTGTAGGGATATCGGAGAAAGAGTATGATGACTGGAGGGGGATGCGCTGTCGCGAGTCCGCCATGGTGCTGGTGGCAGCAGGAGGCGAATGTGAAGTGAGACGGAGTGATAGCAGGGACGGCGTGGCGATTGATGGCGATTTGCGGAAGATGAATCACTTGTGAAAAGGAGTCCAAGCCGACACAGCTAGGGAGATGTTCGATGGCTACAGTGAGGCTGAACAAGAAGAAAGAAAGGTGTTTGTAGAATACAGAGATGGGGAGGACGATGGCGGGAGTATCCAAGGTCGGTGAGACGGGGCGGTGCCACAACATCACAACAAGACAATCGTTGGCCTGCCCGGCGCTACAATTTCAGGCGGAGCTTGCACGCTCAAGTCGCGTCGACGCGTCTCTTCACGTGATCGTCTCAATCGCAGCTCAAATTACCACGCATGTCCCTCGCCATCTCCTCACGCCACGGCGCATTGCGAACGAGTGCGATATGCGTAGGGTACAGCATGCACTCACAAATCAAGTACATTATCTAGCAGAGCACTGAGAAATATCGTATCCGCACAAGGGACCCCTCTTACGACAGACATCCCATCCGGTTTTCTTAGAAAGCCAGCGAGAGATACCTTTGACCGGAGGAACGTTGGTTCAACAAATCACAAGATGCTGGGATTGAATATCTCTGCTCACCCTAGCATCATCAAACTCCCACCGAGCGGCGTGATAGGACCGAGCCACTTGAATCTAACAAGGTTCCGCAGTAAGCCCCGTGTTGCAAGCAGACGACGACCTATCCAACAAACTGTACGTACTTCTCACGAGCAACGACAAGGGCGAAGATTGAGCTAGAGAAAATCGCGCCTCCCGCTGCAATTGCAGGTCCTGCGAATCTGTGGGCCGCGAATCGCGGGTGCATTGATATGAGCATCAAACCAAGACCGTTGTATATCTGAGCGGCGCCACCATCAGGACTTGGCACGAAGACACAGGGAGGATAGACGTACAGTGTATTGTGAAGCTGTTTCCCAAGCATGAATACTATCGGAAGTCATACCAGGTCGTTTGCGCAACCCATGAGACCCAAATGCACCTGTGACCATCCCAATAGTGACTATACGTAACCGAAGGTACGAGTAGCGTGTCAGCCAAGGGGTCAAGAGGTCATTCAGCTATGGTCTTCCTCCATAATCTTGAGAGAGGATGCACCTAGGACAGCTCCTGTTCGCCAAAGCCAGCCTTGTCCAGCAAACGCAGATCCTACGCGACCAAGAAGCGGGGCAGTTGGTCCAGACATCCTAGCAAATTTAGTAGTTCTCAGTCTTTAGCTCGTCGCAGCAGTCGTAACGAGGAAAGACTCGGGTGTGCCATGGGGAACGCCAACCTGAGAACTAGATCGGTTTGTCTGAGAGATCGTGGAGTCGATCCATTCCAAACCAAACCGATGAATCCCATCAAAATATTTGCGGGCGTTTACAATAACCTGCAGTGCCGTACGCACTGAGCAGCCACCACCATTTCCACCATTCTCTACGATGGGCAAAGCGCAGAAAAAGACAGGAAAGGGTCGTCTTGACAAGTACTACAAGCTCGCAAAGTACGTCACATTGTCTCTACGGCTCCCCTCGCATAAATTCCTGATTGTTACAACAGAGAGCAAGGGTATCGGGCCCGTTCAGCGTTCAAGCTAATCCAGCTGAACAAGAAGTACTCGTTCCTCGAGGGCGCAAGATGTTGCATCGACCTATGCGCTGCTCCCGGTGGTTGGCTGCAGGTAGCAAGCAAGTACATGCCCGTCAACAGTGTAATCGTTGGTGCGCACCCACTCACACTCGGTTGCACACTACTTTGCTCACATTACGTCTGCGCACGCAGGCATTGATCTCGTACCCATCAAGCCCATACCTCGCGTAGTCACATTTGCAGCCGACATTACCACCCCACAATGTCGCAACCTCATCCGCGGAGAGCTCAAAGACTGGAAGGCCGACGTCGTTCTCCACGATGGTGCTCCGAATGTCGGTACCGCATGGGTACAAGATGCTTACAGCCAGTCTGAACTCGTGCTCATGAGTATGAAGCTCGCAGCCGAGTTCTTGACCAAGGGTGGGACGTTCGTGACAAAGGTCTTCCGCAGTGTGGACTACAACAACCTCCTCTGGGTGTTTAACCAGCTGTTTGGCAAAGTGGAAGCAACGAAGCCCCCGTCCTCCAGGTACGCACTTACCACTGCTATTTGATTTATCTGTACGACTAGAGTCTTACATATGTAATCCCGCACAGAAATGTCTCTGCCGAAATCTTCGTCGTCTGCCGCGACTACCTCGCTCCCAAGCACATTGACCCAAAGTTCTTTGACCCCAAGCACGTCTTCAAAGACCTCTCCGCTAACGTCCCCATCGAGGACCTTACCAAACAAACTGCAGCTCAAGCCCAGGTCAACGTCTTCCAGCCAGAGAAGAGACGTCGCAAGCGTGATGGATATGCCGAGGGCGACTACATTTTGTTTAAGCAGGCTGGAGCGGCAGAATTTATACATGGACAGGATCCGGTGGCGTTTCTAGGCACGATGAACAAGATTACGTTTGAGACGGAAGAGGAGAAGGAGTGGTTGGCGTTGGACATTACCACGTCGGACGTCAAATTGAATTGCGACGATTTGAAGGTTCTAGGGAGGGGCGATTTCAAGGCGCTCATCAAGTGGAGAACGGCTCTGAGGGAAGAGGTACACTCTCGATACTTATCGAGACATGGATGACACTGACGAGAAGTGCGATTCCTAGCTAGGCCTCGAGGTGAAGACGAAAGATGCGGAAGAGATTACCGAAACTGCTGAAATCACAGAAGACGCGGTGGACCCTGAACAGGAGATCGAAGAAGAGGTGAATTGATACCTATCCAATTGTGTGCTTGAGGGTGCTCATCAACTTGACCACTAGCTTGCACGTCTGAATGCTGAAGCCGCCGCACGCACCAAGCGAGAACGCCGTCGCGCCAACGAAGCCAAACAACGCACCATCCAGCGGATGCAACTCCAGATGACTGCACCTCTGGATATTGGTCTCGAACAGCAGGATCAATCGTTGCGACTTGGTCAGGATGACGTTTTTGATTTGGAGCATTCGCAGAGGGAGTTGAAGAGGAAGGGCGGAATGGAGAGGCTGATGGATGAAGCTGCGGACGACGAAAGCGATGAGGAGGAGGACAGGGCGGATGAAGACGAGGATGAGGAGATGCTTGATGAAGAGGAGGAGAGAGAGAGGAAGGTGAAGGCCCTTGAAGATGATCTTGATGGGCTGTACGAGTCGTACCAGGAGCGAATGAGAGAGAAGGATGCGAAGTATCGGGTGAAGGAGGCAAGAAGGAAGGACAAGTCAAGAGAAGAGTGGGGCGGTATTCAGAAAAAGGACAGTGATGAAGAGGATGAGAGCGATGGCGAAGATGGTGGCTGGGATAACGTGCAGGCAGTGAGGGCGCGTGCTGGAGAAGATTCTGACTCGAGTGACGACGACGACGAATCAGAGGTCGAGGCACCGCAACCGTCGAAAAAACGGAGACGAGCTGAAGAGGTTGTCGACCTTACGAAAGGCGTGAAAAAGGCACGAAGTAATGGTAGTGTCAACCTGGATGGCAATGCTGCCGCCAACCTTAGTCGTTCGGCGCAGGTGTGGTTCAGCCAAGATTTCTTCAAATCCGCAGGTATCGATGATGTCGAGGACGACGACGACGAAGATGACGATATGGAGGACGTGGAAGAGGAAGCTGACATTGCTATGGGCGGCGCAAGTGGCTCGGAATCTCCATCTGTGGCCGAGGAGGTATATGACCTCCATTGCGCACTGCATAGCGTGACCTTTGCTCATAAAACGTGTCTTAGGTCGAAACGGACGATGACGGCGACGATTTTGAGATCGTGCCGTTGGCTGCCGACGGCGGTGACTTCGACATGTGGGATGTGGAAGACGAAAATGAGGATGAGATCAAGCAGGAAAAGATCAAGAGTAAGAGTTTCTTGCGATCCTTTGGTCCACCCTTCTTATAGCTCGCTCTTCCAGAACATGGTCTTACCACAGCAGAAGCCGTGACATTAGCCACGCAACTTGTCAACGGAGAAAAGACACGGACAGAGCTCATAAATGAGGGGTTCAACCGGTACTCGCTCAACTCGAAAGATGACCTGCCCACATGGTTCCTCGATGACGAATCAAAGCATTACAAGGCAAACATCCCAGTTACCAAAGAAGCTGTGGCTGCTCTGCGAGCCAAAATGCGGGCCTTGGACGCCAGACCGATCAAGAAGGTCGCCGAAGCGAAGGCGCGCAAGAAGATGAAGGCGGCACAAAAGTTGGAGAAGGCGATGAAGAAGGCTGAGGGTGTGAACGAGACGTCTGACATGACGGAGAGGGAAAAAGCGAAGCAGATTGAGAAGCTGATGGCGAAGGGCATGTCGACCAAGAAGAAACAGAAAGAGCTGAAAGTTGTCGTCGCGAAAGGTGCACACAAGGGATTGAAGGGACGACCGAAGGGTGTGAAGGGACGCTATGTGATGGTTGATTCGAGAATGAAGAAGGAAGTACGAGCGCAAAAAAGAAGAGACAAGGCGAGCAAGAAGCGCAAGTAGTCTTGAGCAGCATCTGTTGACCTCTTCCTCGTTCTCTTCATATTGTTGCGACATGCAATGCGGATTGTTGTTGTTCTAATTGTACACATTTGTTGAGCTCGCATTATGCCTGGCCCTTCTCTTGCAGCCTCAGCTCGTCCTCCTCCTGGAGCTGCTTGTCAATCTCTGCGCCTCTCGACGGACGGTTGCCGTGCTCCTTCGCAGGTGCTGTCGGGTCTCTATTCGCCCGTTCTCTCACGCGCTCATCCTCCTCAGCCTCTTGTTTCTGCTCAATCTTGGCCCTGTCATTGAGTTTAAGACTGTCTCTGTGGAAAGTGTCAGAGCTCTGTGCAGGGCATGATGAGAAAGCGCTTTCTCAAATACTTACTTTGGGTCATGAATGTCGTGCGCGTTGGTCTGGCCAGCCTCGTAGCGAGCAGGTGCATCCGAGCCCTTCGGTGCATTGCTGTACGCGTTCCGTGAACGACTGAATATACTCTACCATAGGTCTGATGCGACATACCGCTGGTCTCCAGCTACGTGCGTTTGAGCAGTTCCGGTTGAAGAATTCATGGTGAGTGATATGGGTGGTTGGTCACAGGCGAGTCAGAGCAGCAGCAACATTATATACGGTTTAGAGTATATAGTGTGACGTCACCCAAGGGAGTGGGCTGTCGTCAGTTTTTCCATCGCTCGCCACCTCCGCCACAAAGCGACAATCAGAGCAGGATGACATCATGCAAACATACCTCGAACATGCCTCTTTGGGAACTGGCAGCTTTGTGGCGTGAGCGCTTGTATGTCTTGAAAAAATGCTACATACGAGAAGGCACAAGTCGATACATAATGTTACCGGAGGAATGAGTGAAACTCGTGTGAATATCAGGGTATGGGGGTCAGTGGTTTATCTTCTTTGTCCTGCCTGCTTTTCTACGTAACCTTGCAGCTTTCCGCGCACCCATCTTGTTTCCGAGCCGTTGAGCATGGGTGCTATGCCAGTGAGTACGGTCGAACATAAGCTCACCTTCGCCTTGTCCTCTTCAAGCCGACGCCGCTCCTCAGCAGCCTTTTTGCGTTCTAACGTGATCTCTTTCCGCCTGCATGGTCGTTGGCGACAATGATATATGCCAAGCTTCCTCGACGCACCTCTTTATCTCTGCCTGCTTCTCCTCCTTCAGTTCCGCATGTACTTGCTTGGTCGCCTTCTCCTTCTGCGTTTTCTGGATCCTATCTTCCCACCGCTTCGTCTTTACAGCGTCCGGTATATTCGAACGACTATCGGCGTCGATGAGACCATGGTTACGCAAGATACTTGTCATCGACTTACACAGTGGCTGTTTTCTGATATTTCCACGGCTTTCCAGAGACACGGCCGCCAGAGGATGCCTTGATTGATATTGGAGAGCCTTCATGGCTACTTGTGGACCCTGCTTCGATGATGGACTCGGCTGTAGCCATGCGTGGTGAACAGGAGATGAGAGTCGCACAGTCAGAGCTTAATATACGAGACGCTCAAATCTCGTCACGCGCGCCTATGACATCGATAGTATGACTTGAAACCATTCGGTATGTCATGATTAGTGTGAAAGTGAGCCACATAATGTCTGGCAAGAATACGGGTAATATCAACTAAGAACGCGCGACCGGTCAAGACTATCTTTCTGTCCGAGCTGCAAGTTGTGTGGCTCTGATTGTCTGAACCGCACGCCCGCACGGCTACATGACAGGAAGGCTGCAGTACAAACAGAATCAGATAGAAGATTAACGCTGCGCCGTATTTCTATCGATCCGCCAGAGCTCGAGGTACTACAAGTTGTACTTTGAAGCTGTTAGTTAAAGTAGACGCCAGGTGATATTTGTGTTTGGCGTTGTTGACATCTGAGTAGTCCCGTTCGCCGAGTGAAGTTCCTCTCCTCTAAACTCTCGCCTCCCTCCCTCTGCGTTCCCTACATCCTCCTCGTCGACGCTCCGGTAGTGCTAGACTGCATGCAGCTCGTCGAATATGGCTACTAGATCTGACTTGCATCATCATGAAGACCACCTCAGGCATCTCCTAGACCAACGCGCTGCCCGAGCTGACTTGCATGGTCGCTTTCCCTCCATCTCAGAGTTTTCAGACTCCCCTTCAGTTTACAGTCATGCACATTTCTCCCCCAGGCCAGTTGACAGAACCGACTTCGAGACCAGTACTAGTTACTACCACCAGTTTAGTGGTCACAACCGCCGGCCATCTGTTCCCCAGTCGCCAGGCATTACGGACCGCCAGCGGCTCGACATACCAGACGCGAGCAGTCTTGACCTCGACGACGATACGCAGCCGTCTTATACCCCCGAGCCGTCATACGGCAATGACGAGGACGAGGACCCCGAGGCCAGCGAGGCGACAAATGATACCGAAGTGCATAGAGTTAGCGCATACGGACCGAAGATGACGGTTCACTCCCGTGCACCCTGGGAGATGAGTGGGGACGATAACAACGACCTCGATGACTTGGATGGCTCTTCCAAGAGGTCCGGCTTCAAATTCACTCGCAAGGACAACCAGAAGAAGTCGCGACCTCGCGATGGACGACCTATGTTTGATACGAGACCGAGTTTGGACTCCATGCATTCACAGTCCCGCTCAAAACAGTCGTTTGAAACCACATCTTCTCAAGTATCGGCGGGCAGCGCTCTTCTGTACGTGCATCCTTTATCTTTGCACCAGTTTATACCGCATATATTAACTTGTAGCCTTTACGCATTATAGCGCGCTTGCTCAGGCATCGATGTCGTCGACGTCTTTGTCCTTGTCCCCTTCACCCCAAAGCAGTCTGCGTGACAAGCTGTCTCTTCCGCGTTTTCGTTCACGAACTCCGTCAAATAACCTCCAGCAACGGCCGGACCCCTTCGAGACTCGGTCGTATCACTCAAACTACTCCCAAACAAATGTCTCTCGTTTACAGGCACCGTCACCAGTAGACTCCGAGTACTACCGGGCCGAATCTCGTGCCTCATCATCAAACCCTCCATCTCCCCACACACCACTACACCAACAAGAATATCATCCCTATGCAAATCCCCATCTTGCCCGTACCTTTGTTCGTGAGCCATCCCCTGCACAGCGGTCAGAAGATACACACGCTCTTGCGCGTTCGGCACCCCAGTCTCCATCCATACCTCGCAGCGAATCGACAGCTACCGTCACGGAGTCAAGCACAATCACGACTATCAGCACAGTATCACAGTCGCGCTCCAACGGAACAGTCATGACTCCTGACAGCTCGACGTTTTCCATCAATAAAATGCAAGAGGACCTCTCTCCCACATCGCGTTCGTTCGCGAAAGGTATTTCGGCACCCATACCTCTCGATACGCCCCAGCGTTCCCCCCATGATACCACCGGTTCAGGACCAAGCCAACGCGATCAGGGATACCAGATCCCAGGTATGGCTGGATGGCAGGAAAGTCCGCACAACAACATCAAATTAATTACCTTGGAAGAGGCACAGGCACAAGCACGGGAACGATCTCGTAGCGTCACGGCCAACGGTAATCCTTCTGCGAGTACCTCGCCGAGCCCTGGCTCGTCGCGTAATGCGGATGCTTCGTCGTCCCAGTCTGCGTGGACGAGGATGCGATCGCAGAGCGGTAGCAGTCAGAAGATCAAGAGCTTCACGTCTGCCTCTGTCATAGATCTCAACCATATGCCTCCTTTGCCAGACGGTAAGACTGTTGTAAGGAAGAAGAGTGGGTTTATGCGACTCTTCAATGCGAAAGACAAGATGCCATCTTCTCCTCCACCCATCCCTTCGATATCGTTCGATGCGCTGGCTTCACCAACGATATCTACCGTGCCTTCGCGTACCCGCAAGCAGTCTCATCACCGTGTTCCCGTTCCCTCTATCACTCCCTCGATACTGGCTGAGTCAGAAACAGGACACTCAGGTGGTCATTCGGACGAGGATATGACAACAGTGTTTCAGCCTCATGAACGTCAGCTTAGTGCCAGACGCAATGTTCCTGGTCTATCCATTGTTACTGGATCCCAGTCGTCTGGTCGTTCACTGAGGTCTCCTCTCGAGAGTCAAACTCCGTCGACTGCTCAGACTTTTGCAAGTGAAATGTCAAGCACCCACCCCGACTTCGTTGCACCGCTCAGCATACGCCCGGTATCCACCATGTTCGGGCCAGAGCTAGCTGGAATCTCCAGTCCAGAACCGGAAGATCGTCGACCCGCGCTGGACAGCGACAGTGGCACACCTACAACCGCATCTGTCATATCTCCGCGTAGCCCCCCAGCTGGGTTCAAGATTGAGAGGAGCATCAGTGACGAAAAGGTTGTGCAGGCTCCGGAAGACCAGTCTTCAGTGATTCAAGCGCTGCAAGAGCAGATCTTGGCTGCACGTAGAGCATGGCAACAGCAGATATGGGAACTTGAAGGCCAGGTCAGAGACCTCAAGGCAGAAGTCGACGAGCTGCATGCTGTCGAGCACAATAGCGACTATTGCGCGTCTTGCGGACGGGGTACTGTGGGCAAGCCTGGTCACGAAGAGCTTGTCCGTCTTGAAGAACTAAGGAAGGCAGGCGTCAAGGTGGGCGGTGTGGTGAACAGGCCAAGAGCGCGTACAGGTGTCGGCTCGAGGTTTGGCAGTGCGACTTGATGCCCAGCAGATAACTCGGGTTCGATCTTCACCAACTACCAGCGTCGCTCAGCGGTATCCCAATTTCCCGCAATGCTCGCTTTCTTGGAACCATCCTCAGTGTTTATTTGTATGTATGTTATAATATTCCCCCTTCCTCTCGCTTTCTATCATTACACGATCATTCGCTGGTTGCACTCTGGATTGTAGACGTATCTGAACGTACCTCATGACTATTCCACCCCCTCCGCCTTTTTCTCTTTGGGTCATTCGCATGCAGTGTTGGTTCTAGCATGATTCATCCACCACCCTTTCTCGTCCTTTCTCTCGCTGTCGCTTTGGACGATACTTTTGCAATTTAAATGTGTTGTACTTCGCTTTGTAATTCGACTTTGCGGTACCCGGCAAGCTCGAGGTCGCCATGTTTTACTCTACCCCTTGCGTTTCCACGCGTATTTCTCGTAATGGTTTTCTTCTTATGCAAGTCATGTCGTATACCACAATATATACCCACCGATTATCAACCCACTATAGTCTTGCAAAGCACGATAAATACGCATGATCCTGGATATAAACTACGGACGGGATATATCGATGACAATTCCGCCTATACACGTACGCGTGTTCAAGCACGTTGCCTGTACTGAGCTATGTGTCCGTGCCATCTTGAACAGCCTTGGTTCACCAGTCACTCGTCGCCCAACAACCACCCCAGGCCCTTTTGCAACGCCCGAGATGCCTGAGCCTGAACCTCCGCCGCGTCGATTCTCGTCCTACTACCACTCCTCGACCTCTCGCCACCTTCAGAGAAGAGCGTACGACCTCGAGCGAACGAAAAGTTGGCGGCGACACTGTGCAGGGCCTCCTTGGCAAACTCGGGCGCGTTGATGAGCGGCGAGGAGGGTACGTGCTGTTGCAATCTCTGCAGTCGCGAAGCCAGCGTATCCGTGAGGTAGCGGCTCCCGTTCTCCGTGCGTCTCTTCACGTGTGTTCCGTTTGCTGACTTTGCACCGCTGCGTCGAGCACTCTTCTTCTCACGTCGTGACTCAAGGTCTTCTTGCTCAAAGCGGCGCCAGCTGGTCAGGATGTCTAAAAGACGCTCCGGAGGACAGAGTTCCATCGCTCGCGCGAGGACGTTGCCTCGTTTAGACAAATCTTCAAACTCTGGGTGGCGGCCAAGCTGGAAGCATGAGACCCAGCAGACTTCACTCGCCTGCTGGATCTCTGGGTCGTGGAGACCCCGGGACGCGCGCAAATTCATCACGAGGTCCACCATTTTGCTGCAGTTCTCGTATGCGCGGTCGAAATCCTCCGCTGTCAATGCGGTATCGCTGAGCATGGCGAGCGTCTTCACGTCCGCGACGACGTTCCCGGCGAATCCGAGCTTTTGGACAAGTTCGAGGATTACTTGTGAGTGTTTGTATGCTTCAGGATTGCTTGAGAGGACTCGGGAGACAAGGGATAGACGGTCTTTGGTGAGCCGGATTTCGATGGGTGTGATGGGTGTGCCTGGAGAGGACATCAGGTTGAACGAGCATAAGCGAGACGTTGCTTCTATGAACTCTTTTTCTTGTGTAATACGCTCGGACATGAGAAGAACATCGAGGCTGACGCATACGAGTGAGCGACGACAGGAATATTCTTCGAGAAGCGAGGATTTACCAATCATACGCAAGCTTCATGTCACCAAAATGATAGTTGCCAGAGCTTGCATTATCGTAGAATTCTCGCGAACATGCAAGACAGACGTCTTCGACAGCAGCTGGGGGTAGTTGCAGTCGCGATTTAGGGGTACGTAGCAAACTCCGTGCGATGTCAAACCCTGCTATTTCATTAAGTTCTTCTGACGAGTGGAAAAGACAGAAGCGTACTTACGCCCCGTTGAGAGCAAACCATTGAGAAATATCCGTAGGATTTCGTCTCCAGACAACAAGCAGAATGCGCCTTTAAGCCCACTTTCACCTGAGCCGGAGAGCTTCAGCATGTCATCCAACAGCCATTCCCAATCCTCCAGCGACTCCAGCTTATCATCTTTCCCACCGGCCTGACGTGCCATGCGTGTTGCCCGCGCCCTCTGTTCAGAAAGCTTTCCGTTACTTTGGAGAAACCATCGCAACGGTGCAGGTACACTCCATCGAGAAAGGATCTCACCAGACTCAAGATGTACGTCGAGGATGTCCAGTGCTCTGGAAAGGGAATGCGACGGGAGGGGTTGGAAGAAGAGCAATAGATCTGCAGGAGTGGCACGAGGTTGCGAGGTAGATGGCGCAACGAAGGCACCCAGGGATGTGATAGTAGTATCTGCTTCGTCTGCTTCATCCTCATCTGCTGGTACTTCCCAAGCAGGTAAGCACTCAAAGATGCGACTCATGGTTGGCCACTCGTCCAGACTATCACTTCCATACAGACATGCAAGGGCTACACGAACCATGTCTTCGTCACTTCGAAGTAGACGCTTGGCGGGTGGAAGAGTAGGTTTCGACGCCTCGAAGATGGCTGCAACAATGTCCAGCGGTGCCTGTAGAATGTAGTCGTAAAGCGAACGATTGACGAGCTCTGGCTCAGGGTGGCCTTCGCGTTCTGCGCGTGATTCGAGGACGAAGAGGTATGGCATGACTAGCTTGTTGATCTGCCTAGGCACATCTTCTGCCGGGGTGTCCTCGAGATACGCGCGGATGGCGGCGGCGGGATCGAGGTTTTTCCACCTCTCTAGCGTCCAGTCTGTTGAGGGCTCTGTGGGTACCTCATAGACTAGACGTGACAGTAGCGAGAGTTCCTCTCCCACTTCGTCCATGTCTGGAACTCCTTGGGACGCAGCATGTTGTACTAGAGAAAGAGCATTGTCTAGCATGCCCGAGTTCGCCATGACATTATTGATACGCTTTCGGTACCATGCGGTCAATGCATCTGAGGACAACGGCAGCAGCTGCGCTGAAGGAGCTATATCGACTAGAGAGTCGGCAGCGAAATCAATCAGAGAGCCGAAGTGACTGAGGGTTTCCCGGACAAACGGCTGTTCGACCCAGTCCATCTCTTCCCTCCATGGCCGATGCTGTATCGGACGTTCCTCTCCGGAGGACATGTCCAGCTCAGGAAGTAAGTCCCGATAGTCTGCGGGAGGTATGTGCTCTGGTATACTGTCAAGAATGACGAAGCGGTATTGCCATAAGGTAGACGCGTGACGTTCCATGATAACTCGTACCGCAGAGTAATACCCTAGAGACGCATGCAGACAAGAGAGGTCCAGAAGATCATCTACCATGAAGCTCGACAGAGGGATCAACGGCTCAGCCATAGGTTTGGTGGGCGTATTGGAACCTTCATCAGTTTCACCCCATGGATCATCCTCCCACTCTTCGTCAATGTCGCCCTGGCCCGCCTCTGTCTCCTGCAAAGGTAATTCCTTGCATACCTCCACGAAAGTATTCAGCCTATCCAGTCGCTCCAGAAGCGTGATACGCATCTGGCATAGCTGCGCGTCCGCAGGTTCATCTTGAAAGTATGAGGAGAGCGCACGACGTTTCCGCTCGTCGCCTGGGGCACCTGTGTCGTCCCTACCACCGTCTGCTTCATCGGAAGGCTCCTCGGAGGCAGCTTGTATCCTGCGTGACGCTGATTCCGTTCTGCTTAACCCCATGTCCAGCAGTGTCCTCTGAAGTGACACGTCCTCTAACAGACGGTCCACACAGGCTGCGGCAACCCAGACATCGTCAGCGACTGCATTTAAGCATCTCCGAGCGAAATCCTCGGTGAGCTCGTCGTCGGAGAGATGGGTCCATTGAGCTGAGAGGTCTGCGGTCGAGGAGGGATTGGAGGTGGACGGAGACGTCATGGTCGTGGTGGCAATTTCATGGACACGTCCACTTCAAAGTGATATGTCCCAGCGTCAGACGGGCCGGCTCTCCCACAGGCTTCAATGAAAAGCGAAGCACACGCTGGTCTATAGGCCTAGGTAACAATGCATAGTTTACAATGGCAGGTCTGATTACGAGCAAGATACAATAATTTTGGCACGTCGTCCCCCGCGATGCTTCAAGCAGGCGGAGCACTTCGTCGCCAGCTAAGACCGACAAAGTAGCGATCGACGTAAGTAAGGGAATCCAAGTCGTTAGAACAATGTTTCCTATATTCGCAGTTCAGTCAAAGTTGACCGGCAGCTCTAGAAGTGAGCAAACGAAACATACCTCGTCACGCAGGTATTCCCCGACATCGCTACAGTGTTGCTTTAGTAACATAGAATCGCACTTCATTGCAGAGACCTTACGACTGGTGGAATACAATGATGGCCGTCGGATCCAGTTTTCTTGTGTCCACAGTTGAACGGGCCGTAACACCAAACCCCTACATATACCGTCAAGCAGTGATAGAAACCAAACGCAAGGCAGACGCACCAACGGAACATCATTCATACTGTACACCAAAACGCCTTGATGTTCTGGTGTGTCTTCAGTTATTCGACCCAAGTGCGCCTTAAGAACATGGTTGCCGTATAGGAATGGCATTTCACCGTTAGGTTTGATCCAAATCTGTACGTTGTAGTCAGTAGCAAGCAAGGAGAAGAAACAGCTGGAAGGGCATACTTTGTACTTCGCGTATTGAGAGAGATAGTCGAGGGCAGTGATGTGCAACTTGAATTTCCCAGATTTTGAAAACTTGCCAAAGCATGTCCCTAGGCTGACCAGGTTCGGTTTTGCTACTGATATAGCAAGACGCATTGACGACTCAGATACATAGAATACCCTGTCCTTGTGCAATCGAAAGCAGTACGGCTCGTCAGGTCGGTCGATGAGATGGACGAGGTTTTTGCCCTGCGGCATGGAAAACATGAGTACCACTCTCATGTGTTAGCAGGTAGCTCACAATATAGTTGGCCAGCTTCGTGAACACCGCTTTACTCTCATCTTCTGTCAAGGGACGCATGAGTGAAACTGCGTTGGTATTGGTCTGAGGAGGGTGAGGTTGCGGAAGGCTCAGTGTCAAAACTCATATTAGTGGGCGCTCAGGAGGGTGCACCTCTCGCACCTGCGCCTACTTTGAAATGACTGCAGACTTGTTTCTTCTTCTTACGCTCATGACACTCAACACCCAAGTCCCATTCTTCAGTTAAGGCGACCACAATCCTGCAAATATCTCCAAATGTCAGCGCCTTCGTTCTCTTCGTTCCCACCGTCGTTCAGTTCCTTCCCAGATCTGGACGCGTCTCAGGCGAGCTCTAGCAAAACGATACCCAATCCACAAAGCCAGCGCAAGAAGGATGATAAGCATAAACGGAAGGGGCAGAAGAGTAAAGGTGAAGGGGATCAAGAGCAGTCAGACGAACGCGAGCGAGCGAAGCACAAAAAACGAGTTCGTGAACCAGAGCAGAGCCACAAAACGGACGAGTACCTCAAAGAGCTAGAAGACTCACGCAAGCGAACCGTTGAACCAGAGGACTTCAGAAATACCTCTCCGCCAGTTTTCTTCTCCGATCGGAAGGGAGACATGTTGAACGTAAAGTACGGTCGCTTGCACGCAGGCGACATACCCAAGTACAGTCTCGTTGGCCGTGAGTCACTTCTTCAGTTATCATTCGACAGTATCGTGACTGAAAAATAGGCGGGAGAAGGATACTGGGACTTGGCGAAGCATTGTTGGTGCTTCATCGTAGTCGTCAAGGCTTGGAAGTAGGGGTCGCAGGGACCAGGCGAAGAGTGCGTCGTCTCTCTCTAGCATCGCCGTTTATTGAAGTTCTCCAAAGGCCCCTGCCTTGACAGATTCCAGCGCTCGTCATTTGCTGCGAGCTGCTCCTACAAAGAGGCTCGTGACCTCGCCAGAAGATAGATACAAGTATGTCGAAGTCGACGGTTTCCTGCGCCTGCCGTCAACAGGTCCGAAGAAGACTGTGCAGTCCAACAGAGACATCACCACTGCTGCTCGTGACTCTCAAGAATCCGACTCCTCGTCTGAAGATAATGGGGCCAGTGATTCCGACGATTCCGACACTATACATTCCACCTCACGGCAGGAAACCCTGAAGTCCCTGGAAGCACAGCTATCGATTGACCCAACCTCTGTTCGACCATGGCTTTCTCTTCTCTCGCACACACTAGCAGACATTCCCCCTGACACGAAGAATGCTCAGAAAGCTAGGGCTGAAATCGCGTTATCAGTCCTTTCCCGTGCACTTTCAGCGCATCCAAGCAATGCTCAATCGCAGCAACTTCGTTTGAAGTACCTGAGCGCTGGCGAAGACATCTGGACATTAGACGTGTTGAATTCAGAGTGGGAGATCGCCCTGAAGATTGGCAGTACTGACCTTTGGGTACAGTGGTTGGACTGGCGGATACGGGCTGCCCCACGAGGCGTCGAGGGTGTCACTGAAGATGCCCGGAGGGTTTTCGCTTCACTTCCAACACATGATGAGAACGGTAGACTGAGAGCGTTCTGGAGATTAGCTGTCGCTCTACGTGACGCAGGTGCGTGCATCAAGGAGATTACAACTTCAAGTTTTTCTCTCGCTGACCTTCAATTTGATTAGGCTTCGTTGAACATGCTCATGCGTTGTTTCAGGCGCAAGCAGAATTGTAAGTGTTGTGTGCGGTTCTTACATATTTATGTACTCAATCTACGAGCAGATTATTTTGCAGACCTCCAGATCTCAATAACTCTATGTTCAACGAGCAGCTTGGTCGACTGGAGGAGTTCTGGGATTCCGAAGCTCCTCGCTTGGGGGAAGCGGGAGCCTCTGGCTGGGCCATTTGGGAGTCTTCTGGACGTTCAGAAACAAGCATCATGCCCAGTAGACCTGCCATAACGAAGTCAGCACTCACTGATCCTCATAGTCGTTGGGCCATGAACGAATGGTCTGCTTTCCGCGGAGTGCATGCCCTTCCTACACGGACCAACGACGAAGGCGCTGATAGCGACCCATACTCGACCATCCTCTTCTCCGACATCCGGCCTTTCCTTCTCGACTTACGACTGCTGAAAAGCAAAGAGTCATTTAGGCTTATTTGGCTCTCTTTCCTGGGAGTCCACACTCCCGGCCTATCTGCATCGCTTCATGACGGATCTATCCCGAACACGGACGACAGGTGGAGCGCAACCCACTTTGCATCTCCAGAGTTTCTATCCTCCATTTTTCCATCTGACGTTAATAAGCGGGCAATAACGGCAGATGCTCAAGCCGGCGTACTTTTGGGTCGCGAACGCGAATACTCTGCTACATTTGGGCCTGTCAAACAGTGGGGAATGAACATCGTCTCCCCACTTGAAGGCATCGGAAACGACAGAAATACAGCGCTCAGCCAGCAAGATTTGGCGGGAGTTAATAAGGGTGTTGTAAGGCAGATCTTCCAGCAGTGCCAAATTTCTAGCGTCGACAAAGCCTGGCATGCTCTATATCTTGCATTTGAAGGTGCTTTGAATACGAAGTCGTGAGTAAATCATCATACCGTTCTGATTCTTTGCCCATCTTCCTTGTTAGTGCCGTGAAAACATCGAAGTCTCTTCTTGCAGAGGCTAAAGACTCCCTCATTCACTGGGCATATCACGCTCGATTGGAACGTCTGAGAGGCCGTCTAGATGAGGCACGGAAATTGTATTCGACAGTGCTTTCATCAGCCGCGCCAGGGGCTGTTGATTCTGGTATACTTTGGTGGGACTGGGCGGAACTGGAATGGCAGTCTCATTCGCCAGATCCCGCCGTCAAGATCATCTTACGGTCTACCAGTACCAACGGTGATGGGACGGTGGCCGTACTACGCAGCAAGAGACGCCTGGACGAATTTTACCAGGATGGACCGCCCGATCGGTGGAAGGAGCAACAAGCGTGGTTGAAGCTCAGGGCCCTGTTGGAGTTGCTCACTGGGTCTGTCGAAGGAGCCCTGTTCATACTTGACATGGAAATCGGCAGACTGAACGAAGGAACGATTGCTCACGAAAGCTTGACCGTGGCATCTTTGCTAATGCTCTATGTGCATGGCAGTGTCCTTCGCAATCCAGTTGCTCCGGCTCTGCTTCGGGACAGAGCAGAAAGGGCCATCTCCCAGTATCCTAGTAACACGATTATCTTGGCGCTTTTCCTCGAAGCGGAGAAGGGTCAGGCGGTGTGGGGAAAGGTGCGTCTCGTCTTGGGCGAGACGACGGTTGCGGGTGTGATGCGAGAAAAAGATTTGTCTCGTCGCGTGGCGGAAGTATGGGCTGCGGGGTGGGAGAAGGGGCGTTGGAAAGCCGAGCAAGAACGTGTAAGATCTAGCTTGTCTGCAGCCGCCCAGGACGAGAGGTATGTCTGGATATTCAAGCTGAGTTCAGTTAGATGACAGTTTCTATCACGTAGGACTCGGGGCAGCGCGATCTTGTGGCGGGTGTATTTGGAATTTGAGATACGTGCCGGCCAACTGAGTCGAGCCAAGAAGCTACTATTTCGAGCAATCGGAGAATGTCCGTTGGTGAAAGGTACGCGAGACACCACGGTTTAGTCCAGAGCAAGAGCTGACTAGCTTTCTAGAATTGTATCTTATAGCGTTCGTGCAGTTGCGAGGGGTGTTCACTACGCGTGAGCTGAACGAGCTGGCGGAGACTATGGCCGAACGAGGTATACGGTTAAGGGAAGGTATAGACGAGGCATTGGAGGGGTGGTCTGAATCCAATACCCTCAGGAAGGATGAAGCTTTAGAGGATTATGGAGACGAAGTCATCGAGTACAATGCAGATGAACTGAGGAGACTCAAACCATACTAGCTATCTCTCTTTCTTTAATTCTTATTGTTCGAGTGCTGGAATGCTCCTTCAGTGTATAGTCACTCATCGCGAGTTCCGTTGCAATGAGCGCTTGAAGGTGGAAGGAAGCCAAACATAAGCCAAACATGCGCATACAATCGATGTGCAAACAATCGCTGGAAAGTCAACAATACATTCTCCCACCACCACCACCGACAATATCCACGTATCCGACTGCAGCGAGGGCCTACTCTCCACATCGGACAACGGCAAAGACTTTGCAAGACAGACAATCTCTATTCTTCAGCATTTCACTCTCAAATACTCTGTTGCTGCCCCCATTATCGTGTTCCGCTCACATGTCGCCGCAATAATCGCCTCTCACTCTCTACTTTTACTTTTCTCCACCGTCGCATCCGCTGCATCCATTACAGAAAAAGCTCTGTGTCTTCTAACTTTCTACTTTTGACCATACCTCCATGACAACAACACACACGCCTTCGGGTCTTTCTGCTGGTGAAGAATGGCTTGACGCTGATTTCGACTTACCCGAGGGAGACGCTATCCACGCTTCAGACGTTGAGTCTGATAAGGAAGATGATGAGGACTGGGACATGGAGATGGACCTGGGTCAGACAGGCGGGGCGAGGGTGAAGACGGGCTCAGAGGGCTCACTTCCGACAGGCGTGTTAGCACGCCCCGTTACATCAGGTCAGCTCCCACGCATGCACACCATCCGCCCTCCATTACACATGTCCTTGGAAGAGGAAGACGACGACGACGACGATGAAGGTATACCTACCATTAAGGCAGCAATACTTCCCAGAATGCCAGCACCGCCGCCGCCTGCTACTTCCTGTAGCTCCGCACCTATGGAGATTGACGACGACTTTGAGGACGGTTTCGCACTTCCGTCGGATCTCACCAAGCTGTCTCTACGACCTCTTGATCTTAATCACCGCTCTTCCAAGTCCTCTATGGAATGGGGAGACAAAGATCATACGACGTCCTCCCAGTCCTCTGATGCCTACTCCACCCTCGGGTTTGCTGATCATTCTCCACCGTCCACCACATACACCTCAGCATCATCAGTGTCCTCCTTGCCGGACACAGAGGAAGAAGACGGAAATTTGTCTGACGATCTTCTTGATGGGCTTGTTGTGCCTTCCGGGCTGTTCGAGTCAGGACAGAGCGGCAAGAAGCTGACGAAGATCCTCGAGACGAAGAAGAAAACTGTTTTCATCGACATGCGTGTCAAAGTGTCCAGTCCTGATCCGGAGGATGATTTCGAGAGTGGGCTTGTGTTGGATGACGAGACCGAACTGAGCCCTAGCAGACTACTGCAAAAACCTCAGCTAATTTCGAGGAGAATCATCGCTCCTCCTACCACGCGAAGCAAGAGTGTACCTCCACACATCTCAACCCTGTGTCCTCCATCCCGAACGAAAGGTGACAGAGCGAAATCTCCAAACAATCCGCCAGTTTCCTCTGTCAATCAATTTCGCAAAATTAATGCACCACCTTCTCCGCCACCTGCATCAGCCAGTCGAACACAGACCTACAGTCAAGCGCTTACGTCCAGCCTCGTTCCTTCAAGTTCCAAGTCTCTCCTCACTGCCAAAACAACAGGGCTTCGAGGACAGAAATCACATTCTGGCTTGAAGCCCGTTTCTCCTCCCCCAGCTCGTCAGCTCACGCGCAAGGCTTCACTGCCATCCCTCTCCGATAATGCTTTGGATCAGCCATCTGGATCCGGTACAGCATACGCCACCGCAGCGCGATATAATGCACCGACTGCGTCCTCGCGCGCGAAAGCACATTCTAGCTCCACAAGCCGAATTCAAGGCCTCGACTTCACCGTACCTCCAACCCGCCCTTCGACGCCTTCCTCTAATCCTGTCGCTCTAAGACTGACGATGCCAACTACCTCTTCCCGCATGAAAACCCGAACACCAATATCAGCCGTATTTGCACATCATCCTCCTCCAGCCCGATCCACATCACCACTGCCGCCCACTCCTCGACCCCCTTCTAGCTCTTCAATCAAACATCCGACAATGACTGGGAAGGTTCGCCACGTGCAAACGCAAAGTTTGCCGGGCGTTCCGACTGCCAAGGTCTTGAAACGTCCGAAGCGCCAGCGGACCTACGGTGATGGCACCGAATTGGATGCCTTTGAAGATCTCCCGCTGAATCGCGACAAGGAGGGCAAATATCGTGTTCAGCCGAAAGGCTACGGAAATCGTGTGCCTGGAGCTAGTTATCCTATGCCGCCGAAACTCGACTCTCAGCCTGAACAAGGTTCTTTACGCCGAACTACTCGATATGAACCGCTAGGTAAGGACACAGCCATGTTGCGTCTCGTACCTCCCTCTCTTACCACCTAACGTCGTGTAGGGCCAGGCAGTAAAGGGATGCCTCCTTCAAAGACGTTGAAGCGTACATCGCGTATGGATTTCGCTGCTCCCAAGTCCGTTGAGCCTGAGTCCTTGGGCAAGAAGCGGAAGACCCCAAGTACACCCACAGACTCATCGAGACGGAAACCCACTCTTATCCGGAACCTGGGAGGGGCTGGATGTCCCAGAGGTGAGTCAGACCTCTTAATGGCTTGATTCGTACTGACTCGGAGTTGACAGTCGTCGGCGAAATGAAATGGAACCCACAAACCTTGCGATGGGAGGGGAACGATCAAGTGTTGCGCGATTTCGACGCCACTGTCGGCACATCGACACGGCCAGCACTAATCACACACCTAACTGGCTCATCCATCGGCTCTCCCGTTAGCTCATTTGCGGCAGGGGCGCGGAAAGTCGGGAATATGATCTTTGATCCGTCGCGGATGTGCTGGGTATCAACTTTACCTCCTGATGAAGACGAGCCTGACGTTTTCGCCAACTTGGCTGACGACGAGGACTCTGACGATTGGGAGTCGAAAGGAGATACCATCAGGGCCAGTGCTCAGCTGCATAGGGACAAAGATGCCACCCCCACCGGTCCGCAGATACAGACCTCTAGCTCGTTTGCCAGTCGCACTCGCAGCAGATCCGAATCCGAAAGCGACCGAGGGTCGAGGGCTTCTATGGTCTGCGACATCGAGGACGGCTTCTTCGAATCATGTCAAGCGGCTGAGCAACGACATCGGCTTGAAATGCGCGGGTGGATTACACCGAGTCCTGCACAGCCAGACCGGACATTCCTGTATGAAATTCGCGCCTTGGCGACGAGGCAGTATTGAAGCAAACCCATCCCTTTGCATGTTTTTATCTGTCTACTTTATCCGTATTCTCTTCCGCTCCCTGTGTCTAGGTCACTTCCTTCACTTTGTCTTGTTCACGACCGTCACGAATTTCGCTCGTTCACCCATATGTCTTATCTCCTCGTTTTGCTCTTGTTATGCTGACGTTGATCCAGTACATCTCACTCACTTGGCTCTTCATCGTTTCTGTTTCCTTGATTCTTCAGGCTCGCTATGTTCGTCGTCTCGTCGATTTGTCTCCTCATGCGCCACTTGTGTCTATACGCATACTACCTCCACTGTATACAACAATAATACATCACTTGCACGAGTCGAGTTGCTTTGAGCGTTATCGACTACCATCGCCTACTCCTGTCGACTTTGATCAAGTCTGCAACCCTGCCTCTGCACTCCCAGCTCGACGGCCATGGTAGACCCAGCCATATGCCCAGTTGCAGTCGTCGAACCTGGCACAGGCCGTGTCACAGTCCGTTTGGATGGCTCGGAGGCCATTCTCTCTGAGCTCTCTTCCTCTTATCCTCTGAAGCTCTTGTCGCCTAGGTTGCCGCCTCACAAGGTTGCCGTTATGTACTCCCTCACATACGGAGGGGGGTTGGTAGCAGGAGACAGAGTGAAGCTTGATGTGGATGTCCAGGAGGGAGCTGCCCTGGTGCTCCTCACACAGGTGTGTCGTTAGCGAGAATGTCTTTGCATCCCGTCCCATCTCATCCTGACGTTGTGTCAGGGGTCGACCAAGGTCTTCAAGACTCGGCCAGGACAGCGGAATGCCAGACCTCGTGTCGGCGACGTGGACACCTACACATCACAGCGCATGGAGGTGACCGTCCACAGCAGAGGTTCGCTTTTCCTCCTCCCCGATCCGGTCACTTGCTTTCGTTCTGCCCTATACAACCAACTGCAGACGTTCAAGATCGCAGCGGATGCGTCTGTCGTCCTTCTCGACTGGATCAACTCGGGCAGGAAGGCACTTGGCGAGGACTGGTCGTTCTCGAAATACTACAGTCTCAACGAGCTGTGGGTGGATGGTAAACGTGTCGCCCGCGATGCCCTGCTCCTGGAGGACACACAGCCGCCGCTGACGAACGGCCACCTCTACCTCCCAGCTCGCACCCTTGCCGACCGACTCGCGCCATATTCGTGCTACGCATCCGTCTTGATCTACGGGCCTCTTACGGCTAGCACCATGCAGTCGTTGTTGACGAAATATTCTGCGATTACGGTGTTCAAACACGCTGCGCGGCCGCCTCTGATATGGTCTGTCAGTACGATATGCGATGGTCAAGGCTGCATGCTCAGAGTGGCTGCGCTGGAGACTGAAGATGTCCGTAACTGGCTCGGTACCGCGCTGCATCCGTTGAAAGACGTTATTGGAGAAGACATTTATAGCAAGGCGTTTGGCTGACGTTGACCTTGTCGTCTGCGGGAGTTGAATCCTCCAATCGGAAGGTTTGACTGGAGGAAACCTGGTACCCCTCCTTGGGAGATGGTTGAGGAAGCAGCCGCAGGACATCAGGAGCTTTTAGGTCTGCCTGCGTTACTTGGGCATACAGTCCGTTATAAAGAATGACAGCCTGGAATATCCATCCCTTTCACAGCAGGTGGGTGAAGTGACTATTCTATCAATTGTTCAGTTGACTCATTTTGTCCTCTGAAAGAAACTCGAGCCAAAAGATTATAGCCCAGCGGCTGGACAGATTTGCTGAGTTATCTCCGCACTCTACGAATCTGTATGGAATAGGGTCATAGTCTTACCTTCGATTAGTATCTCAGCTATATCGACCTGAAGAGGATGTCTCCTCTATTGACGAACGTAATCTCAATTGGTGTATGTACCGTAGCTAATAGTGTTGGGCTCGGGGTCGCTCTCGGTGCCGTGGTTGTGGGCGGGTTTGACTCGGAGGATACCCCTCTATGCCGAGGATCTAAAGTTGTGGGTCAGACCACCTCCTCTGCATCGTCGTTCAAAGCATTTCCAGGGAGGTAAAGTGTGCCAAGTTTCAACATACTCCCTGGAATACAAATTTTCCCGATTGAAGGAGTCTTGGGGTATTAGTAGAGGAGAGCCCGCTGTCGATGACAAAGCCACGTACTGACGCTTAACTGTATTATATTGGATAGCGTTAGGTAGTGGATACAAAGATATGAATGGCGTAAATCAGATGTGTCAACTTGAGAGCCCCAAAGCATGCAAGGTCAACGAAACAGAGCAGGTGAAGTAGCTACTATGACCGAAGATCTTCTCCCAGAGGTTTGGCCGCTGCGGTCGGTGCAGGCGTATCCGGTGACGACGGCGGCGTGGTCATGTCGGCCGCAGGCTCCAACGGAGGAGGAGCACTCCTCTCGGGACGGTTCTCATCGAGCCACTTGTCCATGTCGTCCTTGCGATTCGCGAATGGACGCTTGCCAAGCAAGCCAATCATGTCCTCACTAAAATAGTTCATGAGTTGATGTCGTGTGGACGTCGAACACCAGGTCGCTTACCGTGTTATCACTTCTTTGTCCAACAAAAGTTTCGCGACCTTCTCAACGTCCTCACGATGCTTCGTAAGCAAGTCCACCGTTCGTTGGTGCGCAGAGCTGGATGGCATACAAGTCAGCACACAGAAGACACATTCCAAGCTAGGATACATACGTGATCATCTTCCGCACTTCGTCATCCACAATCTGCCCCGTCTTCTCGCTGAACGGCTTTTGCCAGCTTTCAGACGAACCTTGCGCGCCTCCGTAGCTGACGGGCCCGATGACAGTGCTCATACCATAATTTGCGACCGCCTCAAAAGCCATTCGAGTGATCTTCTGCAGATCATCTTGGGCACCAGTCGTGATGTTCTCCGTACCAAAGAAGATCTCCTCCGACACACGACCACCAAGAGTCATGCAGATGCGATCCAGCATCTGCGGTGTCGAGAGTAGATAACGATCGGGTGGCAGGTACTACAAAGCTGCTTGTTAGCTAGCTCGTCAAGGTGGCATAGAAGGGGAAAGTATTTACCTGAGCGTATCCCAACGCGCCGACGCCGCGAGGTATTATGCTGACCTTAAGCAGAGGGTCGGCGTGTTCTAGGAACCAGCCACAGACGGCATGACCAGCTTCATGGTAGGCAACAGTCTTCTTCTCCTCCGGGCTCAAAAGCCTGCTCTTCCTCTCCAAACCAACAATGACTCGCTCAATAGCGCTTTCAAAGTCCATTTCCTCGACGAAGTCATGGCCTTTCCTGGCAGCATGCAAGGCGGCTTCGTTGCAAACATTCGCGATGTCGGCTCCAGAGAATCCTGGTGTGAGCACAGCGAGTTTGTGTGCGATCACGTCGTGCGCGGGTAATTTGTCTGAAAGACGGAGAGGTTTGAGATGAACACTGAAGATGCCCTTGCGTCCGCCAACGTCTGGACGGTCGATGGCGATGTGCCTGTCGAACCGGCCGGGTCGCATGAGAGCAGGATCGAGAACATCTGGTCTGTTCGTGCCAGCGAGAACGACGATATGTTCCTGAGTGCCGAAACCGTCCATCTCGACAAGCAGCTGGTTAAGTGTGTTCTCCCGCTCGTCATTTCCTCCGAACCCGCCCTTCTTGCCACGCGCTTTACCAATAGCATCGATTTCATCAACAAAGATGATGCAGGGCGCATTCTTCTTCGCCGTGGCGAACAAGTCCCGGACACGTGACGAGCCGACACCGACGAACATCTCGACGAACTCAGAGCCAGACACGGAGAAGAAGGGTACGTTGGCTTCGCCAGCGGTGGCCTTCGCGAGTAGCGTCTTACCGGTACCAGGAGGTCCAGAGAGAATGGCACCACGAGGGATTTTGGCACCGAGCTTTTCGTACTTTGCGGGCTCCTTCAAGAACGAGACGAATTCCATGATCTCCTGCTTCGCCTCATCCATGCCTGCCACATCCTGGAACTTTACCTTGACGTCCACCTCCTGGTTGAAAAGCCGTGCACGACTCTTTCCGATGTTGAAGATCCCACCAGACGAGCTGTTCGTACCTCCCGCCCTTCTTGACAAGTAGAAGAGAAGACCGGCGAACAGGATCGTAGGAGCAAAGTTCAGCAAGTAGCTGAACGCAGAAACCTCGTCATGATAGGCCACTGGTATACGCTCGTGAGACGGTATACCAAGCTCTCGCTGTGCTTCGTCAAGCTTGCGCTCGAACGCCTCCACAGACCCGATGGAAAAGTGATACTCTCCTCCGCTGGCTTGTGTAGCAGGATACATGGCACCAGTAGCATTCGAATGCAGCCTGACCCGGACCTTGCTCCTGTTCACAACGATGAGCTTGTCCACCAACCCTTTATCGAGGAACGCAGTACGGAACTCCTGCCATGTAATCTCGCGAGAGGTCGGAGAGCTCGAGTTGGAGAGCGCATAGAATATGGCTGCAGTCGTACCGAGTAGTGCCAGCTGATTGGTGTTTAGACCATTGTTATTGCCCCCACCATTGCCTCCAGGTGGAGGCTTGGGACCTTCCCCCTCGTGCTTCCCATGCCTATCATTCTGCTCCTTTGAACCCTGCTCTCCCCGCTGAGCCTGCTCCAGCCGTTGGTTGAGCTGCTGCTGATACCGCTGGAAGAAACCTTCCAGCCTGTTCAGCGCGTCGTCAGGTTTATCCTGCTGCTTTTCTTCAAGCTTGCTATTATCCTCCCCCTCTTTTCCCTTCCCCTTTTCCTCCGGCTTGTTCTCGTCCTTTGGACTGGGCTGCTCTGGCTTGGGGACATTGTCAGAAGGAGTCGCGTACGCTCTTATTGACGTCCTTGTCCAACCGGCTCTGCTGAGAGATGCAACGTGGCGAGTGGCGAGGCCAGATGCTCGTAGCGTTCGATGGATCATGGGTGTCGAGTACAGAGTTGGTGTGGAGGAGTCGGACGACTCGACTCGATTCCGTGCCGCATACGCTGAGCGGGCGCAACTGACTAACGTCCGAATTGGGCAGTCACGTGAATGGATCTGCGCCGCCATCAGGATTCAGGATTGCCGACCGACGCGTACTGCGGTTGCCGCGAGTCGGGATTCGGCGGCCGAATGCATAGTACCCAAGTTGGCTCAAGTAGCATTCAAAGTGTACTAAGGGCCTGATCGGCTGCGCATTATGTAGTCGCATTATGGAATAATCCCCCGCCAAATAAAATAATCCAGCGCTTAATTCGACTTATTTCCACAGCGACTTATTTCCTTATTGGCGGGGGATTATTAATAAGTCGACTACATAATGCGGCGCCGATCAGGCCCTAAGTCTACGCGTACAGTGAGTACATATTCAAAATCGTACAAGCAACTGAGAACGGTTTGGTCTGCTGCTAGTAGTAAAACGACTTCAGCCACGGTCCCTCACAGTAGCAATTCTTGCTCACGCCCTCGGCGGTTTACCATTAACAATTGCGTTAGGAACACCCGGAGCGTTCCAGCCCCCAGTACAATCATAGCGCCAATCCTCCTCCGCAATAAGCTCGCGCATACCCGCGACGAACTGCTCCAAAGGGCACAACCCGTCGTCATCCTCGTGGTCGGCGCATTGCCTGATACCAGTGAGAGGGACGACACCGTCGTTCAGGATCCAACGTATGTATGGAACCAACGTTGGGTTATTGGAAGACACAGGGCAGGTGAGCACTTGGCCAACTAGGTTGGCGGCGAAAGGTACGATGTTTTGGACGCGGTATGTCTATTTGTGGGATGAGTCAAGTCTGGTTCGGCGGGAGGCTTCGTGGTTCGACTCACCTGGTTCGCGGGTATGTGAGTCACCGGCAACGGGCCTTGTTTGGCGAAACTGCCGGCGGAGATGTTCATGGCAACTGCCACTACAATACAAGTGTCAGTGGTGGAAATCGACGAGGATAAATGAGATAATGTACCAGCTGCGATGGTGATATCGTGGGTAAAGTCAACATACCTGCAAGGTGTGAGGAAAGTACAATGAGCTACGCGTGAATGCACGGATGTACGAAAGGCTCACATGGGCTGGTCCAAAGGGAACGTGACATTGTTGCCATTCAAGGTACTATTGGTGGAGGTGTTGAAGCTGGAGAGAGGAGTTTGGGTCAAGCGTGCTACGAGCTCTTGGACGTAGCCAATTCCCTGTGCTGATGCCGTCGGGTCCCCAGGTCCGCCAGTGTACCAGAAAGCCAAATCTGTGATGACACAGTGGTGAGCCAACGTCGTCGCGGAATGCGCGCATCGTCTTACCGAGTGAATACTCGAATCCTCTCCACTCTTCCTCCGTAAACAGTCCGCAGAATGCAGAGTATCCAAGAGCAACCGTTTCATATGCGCAAAGCTGCTGCATGGCATAGACGTGGGTAAAGTTCAACTGTATGCCCGTGATGTATTCCTGCAGCCTGTCAATAGTCTTGGCCAGATACACCGGAGCCCATTGGTTCAGGGAGGAGCTTGCTCCGCCGAAACCTTTGTACACATTGGGGCAGTTATAGTATGAAGCAAGCGTGGTGTTGAAGCCCGATGAGTCAATCGCAACGGAAAGATGGACCTGGTCCTTGTAATCTTGAACTCCGAAGAAGCCAGCCGAGAAAGACACGCTGGCTACAGGTCAGCAGGGCGCGTAGTTTATCAATACAACGACGTACGCCGAATCTACCATGCGAGCTAGAAAGGACCGAAGGTGAGTCAGAGTATATCGACGGTTGTAGCAATGCTTTGCTTACCCTGTGAGGTAGTACGGAAGACAGGAATGCGGTTGAACCCATCGAGGAGCTTTCCATATCGAACGCGGAAACCCACGCCGTTCTCAAACCTTGGTGCGTCGTTAGAAATGCAAAGAGTAGGGAGAGGCATACTCACAGCTGCTTGCGACCGAAAGGCAGCAAGAGATCAGCGCCAAGCTTGTATGTCCAGGTACTCAAGAATTTCAATGGCCCCTTGACGCTAAATCCGGTGGTGCTTGCGACTTGGTGCAAGACGGCAGCGAATTGAGCCGGAGGGTCCGCTGGGGTAGGGTACCTGGCGCCATGGCGATGCAGGAGGTGCACCTGGGTTATTTCGCACCCGTCAGGCACTTGGGGGGAGGCATCCTCAAGACCATTCTCCTCGGAGTCGACGGAGAAGAACGGAGAGAGATTTCCCCAAGACCGCATCGTGTTGAACGACGCGGAAGAATGCCCTTTCGCATCCTTCGAGTCGTCGAGCGTGGGAGGCTTTGTGAGAGGAAACACGTCGTACTTTTCTGCCGCACTGGCAGTGGCGATCGCCTCTGGATGGTCACCAGCTAAGAGGAGAGAAAGTGATGAGGGGAGGAAGAAATGGGGAGGGAGACGACTGACTCGGCGTGGCTCCAGCAAAGCCGACATGGGACGCTGCTGGAAAATACGTAGCGTTCTGCGTTATGGTCGCATTTGGAGGAGGGAAGACGGCAGTGGAAGTCGAGCCGGCGTAGGAAGACGCAGATGCGTTGTAGGTGACCACGGAGGTGGCTTGACCTGCAGAGAACAGAGCTTGGACGAGGTTCGACACGCGCATCCTTGCAGGGGGATGAGAGACGACTCGGATGAGCAAGCTCGCTGTCGATGGTTTTATAATGCGCAGGTGAAGGCTGGCGGGGAGCTTGATGTCGAGCCATCTGACCTTGCACTCCCTGCGTGCTGCCAGTTAATTCGGATCCCATCCCCAAACTATTCACTCTGGAGTATATTGGTCACTTTGTAAGGATTTCTTGTTACCAGTAAATGATCAGTTTGTGACAAGTAAAGCGAACGCATTCCCAAGCTGACCAGCTGGTTTGTACATGAACGTTTGAACTTCCAAGTTGCCAGAGTAGAAACTCGAGTTGTGATTGGCTCTCGGCACGGCCGTCGGGGTACCGTGACCTGCTCAACGAACCCGATGGTGTCCTCTGCCACTGCGGTTCTGCTCGCACCGTTCGTGAGTGTCGCGCTTGGATTGTCTCTTCACCTCCTCCATGCTTCATTTCATGGATCGCACACCGCATGGCGTTCCCTCTTCACCAAACTCAGTTACACAGTCGCCTATTACGCTCGTCCTTGAAACCCCAACGCATCGCTCGATATCATGATTTTGTCCGCTTCTCTACTCCAGGTGAGCCTTTGCCTGCATCATCTAGGCAGGGGAGACTGACCCATAGTGCCCAGGTGGCACCGCCCGTATACCTCTGAACAACCCAAAGGTGATCGGGGTAGCCAACTTTAGAGGGAACAGAACGTACGCCTGTCTCTACACGAGACCCAGCCCAGCTACCTAACATCAGTGCGCCCAGATACCAAGAAGATTTCTACTCCTTCTCAGCCCTCTCTCTTGACCCAGACGAGTTACGCTTATCAGTCAAGAAATTCCACGACATCGACTGGGACCCAGCAGCTCTCCCACAAGTCCTCGCCAGACAAGTGCTCTTCGTCGGAATATACGACGGTCATGGAGGGTCCACTGTCTCCCAGTACCTCCGCCAAGAACTTCATGGCTTCTTCGAGTCCGCCCACCAGTCTCACGTCCCTGAAATGCTGGCGTGGGCAAAAGAGCTAGGAGGGTATTTCAAGCGCTTCAGAGGTGGCGCACTCACACCTTGGGCGAGACCTGGGCCGGATGCCCAGAAGAAGATGGACCTGGAAGCGAGGGCGACGTTGGCATTCTTCGAGGTGCGTTGCTTGCGTAAATGTCGACGAAGCTGATAAGCGGCGTCTCCCTGCTCTCCAGATCGACCGTCAGCTCGCCATTGAACGGGCGGCCAAAGAATGTGGTGCGACTGCTTCAGTGGTGCTTTTACACTCATTGGACAACCCGGTTCGACCTTTCTTTGCGTCCGAAAAGCTGTCGCTCACGGTAGCTCATGTCGGGTAAGACTCGTCTTACAATCAACACATCGTGAATATAATCTGAACTACGTGGACCAGAGATACTCGAGTGTTACTCACTCTAGTCGACAACGGAAAGGTCATACCGATGACGGAAAACCATCACGCCGACACTCGAATCGAGGCGAATAGGCTGCGCAGGAGCATGGGCAGTGGCTTGATCCTCGATTCATTCGGAGAAGCTCGGTATGCGCGATTTCGCAGCTATGACAATTCGCAATGCTCAACAAAGTCTATAGGTGGATGGGAGTCCTTGAGAATACCAGAGCGTACGGAACATCTTCCCTCTCTGGCCAAATCCAAACTAACATTTCCGCAGTCTCGGCGACCTGAAATTCAAACCTTTCGGTGTCACACCCGAACCCGAAGTCCGCTCTAGACTACTGAATGGTCAGTGTCCTCCCCCATCGACGTGTCTTCCACACTCTCAACCACCCATTATTGGGTCTGTTCACCACTAGGACCCGAATATTCTCACATAACCCTCGTGTCAGACGGCGTATCTTCCGTCGTCTCCGATGACGAAATCGCTGACCTCGCAAGAGGCATGTCCACACCACGCGACGCCGCGAACAGCATCGTCTCTTTCGCCTCCGAGGTACAGTCTCAGGATAACCTCACCGCCATCGTCATTCCCTTAGCAGGCTGGGGGAAAGTCACAGGCCCGGACCGTACAAAAGCATTCCGCGAGGATAGGCTGACGCAAATGATAGGCATGGAGCGGTTGCAGAGGATGTGACCTCTATTTTACATACCCTCATAGCGTCGCTATGAACAATGTCCTGTCTTTCCAAACTCAATTTTTCTTCTCGTAGGAGTCTATCTGTACATTATATATCGCTACTTATTCTGTCGTCGAGGCCAATCCACTATATCTGCGCAGCCGCATGTCCGTCCGCTCTTGGGTCCGATCCAGCCACCCACACCCTGTTCCCCTTCGGATCGACCACTCTCTGAATGATCTGTCCTCTTCCCAACAACGCACGGCCGTACCCCGTCGCCATCCGCGCATCATGACCCATCGCTTTCCATAATAAAAAAATAAGCCAAACACACCACCACTCAAGAAAAGCAAACAACCCTCCACTTACCTCTCAACCTCTCAACAACCCCCTCTTCCACCCCCTCCTCAAAATACACCTCACTGTTGACATCCCCCGCGTCCCCCGTCCCCGCTCCCTGCGTCTCCGGGCTCCCCGCCGAGATGCAAAACCTCGGAGCGTCCAACGCAGCCTGCGCAGAGAACCCGCGGAGCATGTTCAGCAGAACCTGGACGTGGCCTTGGGGCTGCATGAACCCGCCCATGACGCCGTAACTCAGGAAGAGCTCAGAGTCGGAGCGGAGGGCCATGGCGGGGATGATCGTGTGGTACGGCCGTTTGCTGCCCTGAAAAAAAAAAGAAGAAGAGTGAGGTCAGAAAAAGGAGAGTGTCGGGAGGCTGCTGACCTCTAGAGCGTTGGGGTGTCCGGGTGTGAGAGTAAAGTTGGATCCGCGGTTTTGGAGGGTGAAGCCGCATCCTTTGGGGATTGCGCCTGTTCCGAAACCTGTGTTCGAGAAAGGGAGCCCAGAGGGGAGTTGAACAGAGAGGTTCGTGGGACAATTTTGCTTTGGTGGTGTACTTACCGGCGTAGTTACTTTGGATGTAACTGCATGCGTTGCCCCATTGGTCGGAGACTGTATACAAGAAAAAGAAACAATAGTTCGAATGGAGAGGTGGTCCCAAGGACAAAAAACAGCAGATTACCAGTAAAGTATACCGTGTCCGAAGAATGCACTGGGTTGCCCTGCAGACTTGACTGAGAGATGGAATGCGTTGACTATGATCTGAGGCTCACATGTACAACTTTCGGGTTGGTCTTCTCCGGGTTGAACAACTTTGCCCGCGAAGCAAGGTATTCCTTGGAGCAATGTCAGAATCAGAAGGACAGTCGCCCAAGAGTAGATTGACCTTGCTCAGGAGCTGCTCAACCGGTACAGCATGTACTGCCGGGTCGCTGATAAAGTATTGAGAATCTACACGCTTCTGATGTCAGACGAGATTTAAAATTTCAACGGCATGTTACCTGCAAACGCAAGCCTGTTTTTCTCTGCTCTATCAATGATAACTCTTACATGAAGCCGAGGGAAAAATAGTTCCGCACCGGAGAGTCTCAACAAGTGTGTGCAGGTATTCCGCCGAGTTGTGCTCCATCTCAAGCAACGACCTGATCTTTCCCTGCGCTTCCAATTGGTCGAGGATTCCCAACGCAATCAACGCAGTAAGCCCTACACGCATGTACGCACCGCGGTCAGCAACCTCCGAGTCTGCACACACTCAACACAACAAAAGGAGGCACCTTGACCGTTTGGCGGACACTCATACACCGTCACCTCTCCATTGAACGTATACTTAATAGGCTCCACCCAATCCGTATCATGCTTCTCCAGATCCTCCAAGCTCATCAACCCACCCTTGCTCTGCACGAGCTCGACGATCGCCTCTGCGATCCTCCCTTTGTAGTACCCGGCCTTCCCGTGTTCTGCCACTGAACGAAAGGTCTTGGCGAGGTTGGGGAGCTTCATGACTTGTCCGGCACGGGGTGCTTTGCCGTCAATGAGCATCTCGTTCCCGTTGGGTGACGCGTTTTGGATGAGCTTCTCGCTGCGCTGCCACTAGCCAATGTTTCTTTGGGCGAATGTCATTGCCACCAGAAAAAAATGAACGCTTACTGCGAGGCCTGTTATCTCAGAGACGGGTGCTCTGTTCGATTTATTTAGACCCCGCAGCGTGCCATGTATGATTGAAGTGATGACACTTACCCTTCCTCAGCAAGTCGGATAGCAGGCGCCAGAACTTCCGCCAGAGATACTTTTCCACTGCCGAGTTTCTCGACTGTGTCCACCCAAGCGGCAGCACATCCTATATACCGTCAACGCTCCTTAATACCTTGACTCTATGAAAATGCAGTTTCTGAGATGGACGTTACCTGGTACAGTCACCGAGTTCAGATTGGTGCTTGGGATACTGTTCCCGACGATACCCTGCTCACGAACGTGTTCGATTGTCAATTTCGCAGGAGACCGTCCGGACCCGTTGAATGCCTTGACCGTCTTTTCCTTCGCGTCGTAGAACAAGCAGAACGCATCTCTGGAGTCTGTTAGTTTGAATTGAAACATCAATAGTACGGAGGAGACTTACCCGCCAATACCACAACTGCACGGCTCAGTCACGTTGAGCGCGGCAGAAGTCGCGACAGCAGCGTCCGCTGCAGTTGTGAAAATGGTCAAGTACGACGATCGAAGAGAAGAGACGTCCGGCGAAGCATCGGCCGATACTTGAGTCTTACAGCAACGCTGAATAATCGCAGTGGGAACGAAACGCACCTGCGTTTCCTCCCTTCCTCAGGATTTCGAGCCCTGCTTCGACAGCGAGAGGCTGGGAAGCAGATACGACACCCTTTGTGCCAAACACGACGGATCGGCGGCTAGGGAATCGCTCGAAAGCGGGGTCGGGGTAATCCACTTTGTCCCAGTTGATCTTCATCTCTCAGGCAGCGCGAGGCAATTAGTGGTCAAACGGTACTGAGAAAGGTTCCTTCAATGTAGGGGAAGTGGGGGGTTGTCGCAGGTGAACGCATCTGAACCATCTGGCTTAAATACTTACCAACCAATTCTACGGTGACACATGAGAACGACATGATGAATCTCGGCACTCTTACACGGTGCTGAGAGCGAGTTGCCGCGGTGTTGCATATGCATGTGTGCGCAGGTGTGGGAAGTGGTGATGGCGTGTTTGAATAGCTATAACAGCCAGAGCGCGCGGACAGTCTGTTCAACGTGTGCAAAACGGAGCATGATTATTTTGTCAGTTCCTTCTGGCTAATGATGTACGACAAGCGAAGTGAGAAACATGGATGAGGGGAAGACTGCCTATGGATACAATAACATCTCTACGAGAGTAAAAAAAACTGTGATAAATAAATGTCTATGGTGAACAGCTAAGCTGAAGATGGGTTGAAGGACTAGGGGACTGATGGAGGATTAGAGATGTATGATAGATCGTGTTGATGTGGACATTGAGGTGGTTTCGTAGCAGTAGAAAAGAATCATGTGAAAACAAGCACTAGGAAAGAGGTCCCGTTGCTGAAAGTTCATCGTCAAGATAGATACGATGCGGGGTTTGGGGAAGAAAGTTTAGACAGTTTCGTCTTTCTCCTTCATCGGTTTCGGTGGTACGTCTTTGACCGGCGCGTACTTCGACTTGCGACGCAGTGTGGGGCCGTATTTCATGAGCACGAACGGAATAGGGACTAGTGTGCAGGCGATAAGACCAATGAGCGTCGAAGCCCACCTCGGGCCCAACTTATTATACATCTGCGTTGCGAATAGCGGGAATCCTGCACCAAACGCCGAACGCATGACGGTGTTCGTGGCAAGCGCAGAGGCCGCGACGAACAGGTACGCGTCTATGATGTAGTTGAATAGGGCAAGGAAAATCCAAACGACGGAGAATCCAAGTAAGAGTGCAGACATCATCGGCGCCCAGAAACTGATGTGAGGATACGATGTCCAGCCGAACCAGAAGAACGAGATGGCAAACGTTGGGCCAGCGTACAGCGCCTGTTCCAGACGGACCTCTGGGGGTACGGGGTGAGGTGCGAACTCCTTGATTTTTCTCTGGTACCTGGGAGCCCATATTGTAAGATAGCCGATGACACCGAGACAGCCACCGAGGAAGAGAGGTAGGAACATCAGGCCCGAGATTCCAGCATTGAAGTGATGACCTTCAGTGAAGACGATGGGAAAAGCCTCAAATAGGAGGTAGATACAGCCGTAAACGAACTAAGGAGCACGACAGTCAATAAAACAAACACACTCGATGGATTGTTGTGACTTACACTTGTGAAGGTACCGATAGCGATGAGCATAGGCTCCGAGAAGAAAACCTTGAATGGACGAGCAAGAGCCTCTTCCACCCGCTTCCCGACGGTCAACTTGTTCTTCTCCAGGGGTGCCCAGTACAGGTCATCTCCAGTCTCTGCGCGCAGCTTCCGTGCGCGCTTGACAAGAAGTACAGGGCTGAAGTCAAATGTCAGCGAGATCAAGACAATGTAAGGGTGATGATGAGACTCACGTGTATGTCTCTGGCAGAGTGAAAAAAATGATAATGGTGCAAACACCGGCGAACATTGCCAATAGCCAGTATGTCCATCGCCATGACACGCCCGCCACAGCCATGAATCCACTGACAGTTGGGCCTAGCGCAGGTCCAGCGAATGGACCAAGGGTGAAGATCGCCAGAGCTTTCCCACGGGTGCTAGGATCCCAGATGTCCGCTATCAATGCACTACGAACCCTTGATTAGCTTTGAGCGGTAAGCTATAAACGCGATCTATGCCTACCCGCTGAGAACCAAAGGAGACGCTGCGAAACAGCCGCCAAGGAAGCGCAAGACGATGATAGTCGCTGTGTTCTTGGCCGCAGCGCATCCAATTTGAAAAGCTGTATAGACGATGAATGACACGAGGAGCACTGGCTTTCGACCATATATCTCTGACAGCGGTCCCCAGAACAGTGGTCCGACGCAGTACCCCGCGACAAACAGCGCTATTGTGAGACTGGCGACTTCCTGGCCGAATCCAAAGTAGTGCATCATCTCTGGCACGATACCTGATGGTGCTGAACTCGCAAATGTCCTGAAGCGGGCGTCAGACGAAAAATAAAATAAAAAGTGGAAATGCGAATTTTGACGTACGCATTCAAGACGAGAACACCACCTAACAATGTCAAGTACCATCGCCGCCCCCGCGACCAGCTGAAAGGACTATCTGGATCACCTTCTGCGAAGCGTACTTCGTACTTGTCCCAACCTTTCTGACCAGGCTCTGGCCCAAATGCTTCTCGCTCAAACTGTGCATTTACAGACTCGGACTCGGCATTTTCAGACTCGTCCTCTACAGACTGTGAGTCTTTGGGTCTGCTTGCCACCGTTGGCGTCGATGCACGACTGAGAGTCGGCTGGACGGTGGCGTCGGCCAATGCTGGATTGGAGGAGGAGGGTATTGCTGTGTCTGAGGAAAGATGAGACATTGCTCGTGAAGGGGGGAGGGGTTCGTTGAAAAAAGGTGGAAATGCATCTGTATATATGCACAGGCGAAGGCCCCACCGAGGAGGTGGTCAGCCATGATTGCTGATCAAGCGCCCTCCGGAAGGAAAAAAAGACGTTTGCTGACCGGCAAATAGGCACAAACGCCCGGTGCGTGATGGTCGGATAGACGCCAGTGTTACTGTGATCCATTGACTCCAAACCGACGCTGTCGGCCGCAAGACGCGTCGGCAACGTCGTCGTCAGCCCTTCCGTCCCCGTCGCCCTCGTCCTCGAGAGATGGATTTCACAGAGATTTATAAGCAGTCCGCAGGCCTCGTCGCCTTCAGTCCCGGCACGCACTTCATCCTCACCGCAGCCCTTGACAGACTCGTCGTCCGCCGCGCAGATTCATTCCAGGTCGCAAGGACATGGCAGGTCGTCCCGCCAGTCGACACCCCTACCACAGCCACTAACTCGACCCCTTGTCGGATATCGCACGCCGCCTGGTCCTGCGACTCAGAGTATGTGTTTGCTGCCTGCGCAAAGAAAGGCTTCTTAAACGTCTTCAAGCTGAGAGACGAATCCTGGAACGCTCGCATCGACGCGGGTCTCGAAGGCCTCGTCAAAGCAGAATGGAGCCCGGACGGGAGATCCATTCTCTGTTTCTCAGACATGGGCGTAAGGCTTTTGCATGCTCTCTCCCATATTCTCTGATAGAAGACAACGCCAGCTTAGGGTCACCATTTGGTCTCTCTTGACGGGAACAGCCACGCATATACAGTTTCCTCTTCATCCTGACAGAGGTGCGCAGCGCTGCCCATCTCCGACGTCTGACTGTGTATGTAACCTGTGACAACAGGATACACCTTCAGACGCGACGGAAGATACTTTGTTCTCGCAGAGCGACACAAGTCGAAAGACACCCTGGGGATATACGACGCCACCGAGGCATATCGACTCGTTAGGGTGCGCCTGTCTCGCATCGCTCACGACGACCGATGTGCCTACGTGTTTGCGATTTAGCATTTTCCACTGCCAACGACCAGCTTAGCCTCCCTCTCTTTGTCACCCACCGGAGATGTTCTTGCCGTATGGGAGGGTCCGCTTGAGGCAAGTTATAGCTGTCCCCTTGCTTCGGACATACAAATACTATAAAAAACCCCCGCAGTACGAAATTTTCATCGTCTCACTCTCTGGAGAAACTCTCGGATCCTTCGCCCCACAAACGGACCGAGGATTTGGCATTCGTAATGTTGCATGGCACCCCTCTGGTGCATATTTAGCTGTCTCAGGCTGGGATGACAAGGTACTCCGGTATCGCTCGATTGTGTTTGCATGACTCATCTCATCAGTAGATCTATATATTGGAAAGTGTCACCTGGGGCCCTGTAACTGTACTCGAATTGCAATCGAGGGTACCACAGGGAGTAGTAAGCTCCTTTATCTCTCTAGCGTCGATGCTGACATGCCTGACCTCTTGCGGCATGGCTAGGCGATATGGCGAGAGCCTGCCAATTGGGTGGAGAAGACACAGGGCCGAGGATTTCTATCATGTCAGTACAACATCATAATTTCATGTGATTGACGGGAGGTGATTGCAGACTTACCGATGAACCTCTAGATGAGCGCTTGCAGACACCAACCACAATATCTATTTCCCGTCCAGATCTCTCGAAGCCGTACCCCAAATCAGGAACAGTGCAACTGGCCTTCAACACAGCAGGGACTTATCTCCTCGCGCGCTTCGAGTCCACTCCTACCATGATCCATCTCTTTGCGTTTCCTGCGCCTGGGAGTCGCGATCCTGTAGACATGCGCGTGACAGTCCCGACGCTCAAGAGCATCCTCATACACACACAACCGGTGGTAAACGCCCAGTGGAACCCAGTGCGAAAAGGCAGTCTCGCTGCGTGTTGTTCAAGAGGGACGATGTACCTGTGGAGTGACGAATGGGTGGGAGAAGGCGGTTCGGGTGAGGTCGAAGAAGTCGCGGAGTGCGTGGGCGTTCCTGCTCGTACGTGTTCAGCGTGCATGTTTTGCGCGTGTGCCGACTGATGCTTCTTTGGTATGAGAAGATGAATTCGTGACACGCGATATTCGTTGGGCGCCGGACGGCAAAGGCCTCACGTTGCTGGACAAAGAAACGTTTTGCTGCGCGTTCGAGGTCGAAGACGCTGACGCGAATGAGGAAGATTCAGATTTGATGCTGTCGTCGTGACCCACTCTCACAGAACACTACGTTCTGCCTTGCTTTCATTACGTTAAACGTATCTCGTCAGTGAGTTTGAAGTTGGTTAGGTATGCTTTTAGCTTTGCAGCACCTGCAGTGACGAAATCTAGCACCTGTACCTGTGACCTGCATGTTCCGGTTAGCAACTGCTCCCTGTGTGTCAGATTCCTGCAGGTATTGGTGCAGATTAGCTATACAGGTATTTGCTACCCATGCTGAGCTGTAGCACTTCCAATTGACTCTTAGCATGTATCTTGCATGCTAGATGACTTTGATAAGCTAATCAAAGGCTTGCTCATCTGTAGCATCTACTGCAGGCTGAATATAACCTGAGTGTTAAGACTGACTATCGTTAAGAGATAAGTTGTCAAGTCAGAACCCCTTAGTGTGGCTGTTGCAGAGCGACTGCTGCTAGACTGATGATGTTGTGGATGGCCTGACTAGCCCTTATTTTTTGCAATCTACCTCTTGTTTTTATCTTTAAAACCTGGGGCTACAACCCAGTTGCAATCCTCTTTGCACAAACACCTTGCACGTCTATTAAGCGCCCGTATTACGTGGCTTAGACACTTTACATGGTCACATTACTTGCTGCTACGTCACACTGGCATGTGACTCAGTTTATGTAAGACCAACATGGCTACAACCACATGGCTCAGCTCATAGCTAGGGTTTGATGTCATAGATACCGTTCACATGGACTCCTTTTGTTCTTTCCCTATTGTTCTCTTTATGGAAGAATGTTCTCACAGGTGTGGGAATGGAATACAATAGTTGGTCTCCTTTTAGATAGATTCTCTCACGAGTAGAGTTCTTGGCAAGGTCTAGACAATAGCTATTGTTCTCCTTTAGGTAGTTCTTTTGTTCTTCGTTCACATGGCTTCTTGCAAAGCCTGCCCTCAACATGGTCTGTGCGCAGGTCTCTGAAGTCTATATATACAGCTGCATGTACGCTCCTAGCCCCCATCTCGACCTATTGGTCTTTACTGGGCTAGGTAAGCAAACCTCCTCTGTACTACATAGCTGGTAGTCAGAATACTAACTGGGTCTTTACTGGGCTAGATACCTGAACAAGGTTTATAGTTGGTGAGAGCATCGTGCTACATGCCTGCCACTACCTCGTCGTTGTCTTCCACTTTGTGTCCCTACTTGCTGCGTCGAGCTCCGTCTCCGTGACATTAGGTCAAGATTGTTGTGAAAACCCTGGGTTCCCCATTCCCACCGTTTTTAAAAACTTATTCCTGTTTGACGAGTACATCTTCGGTCTTCTCCTATTGTTGAGCTACACTTACATTGTCCGTTTCTACCCCCTGCGCGTTGTCTAGTGCCTAAAGACATGTGCCCCTGTTTTTTTAAGAACCTCCCTGCAACTGAGCCTCAGCTCAAGAGGTCTCTTCCATCATCTTTCCTTGATGCTCTCGCTGAAAAGCGTAAGAGCAGTCAACCTCATTGCTGGTCTGACAAAGACCTGGTCACTGTAGAGAAGTATGTGTCCAAGAAGTTGCCTGTCAAAGGCATCACCCTCACCGTCCCCTCTTATTAGGAAAACCAACGACTTCGTGCTTCTGCCAGAGAATACGGAGAACGCGCTGCTGAAGAACGTGCTCGCACTCTAGCTGAGCAGCAAACCCACAAGCCGACTCTCTCTGAGTGGCTCACCAAGCTTCCCCCACCCACTCCCGCTCCCACAGATAAGCCCAGATTTCGCCACGCGTGTAACGAGGCACAAGACAGTTTGAGAACTCACCAAAGGGACTTCTACCAGGCATCACGAGGGCAAGAGGCCATACGAGCACCGGTGTGAGTGACGAGGGTGTCCTTGTGAGCCACACAAACGGTCAGGCTTCTCGTGCCTGCCCTGCACTTGGGTCCTACATGAGGCGAACACCTGACGAGCAGCAGCCTCGCAACAGCGGCTGTTTATTCCCAACGGACGGACAGCTGTGCTCTGATCAAACCGACAGAGTCTGACATGGATAGTCCAACAGAGACCAGATTTTTCCAACATTGTCACAAGTTTACAGCCTTAAGCGCCTATCTAGAGCGCTTATTTTCCGGCTAGGAGTGTTACCGGACCCAACCTCAACCCGGGTCATGTGACATCCTGCCTTATTTATCAATAGTCCAGACCCAAACCCTGGACTCAATCTGGAGTGGTTCCAGATCAATCTAGGCTATTGTTCTATTGTTCCCCTTCCATTGTTAGGGATTCCCCCAGTTCTTATTGTCCTATTGTCTTTTGTCTATTGTTAGGGATTCCCCCAGTTTCTATTGTTCTATTGTTCTATTGTTCTAGCTCTATTGTTCTACGTACCCTAGTCCTTGACAGTTACCCTGGTCCCTTATTGTTCTATTGTTACTACAGCCCCACAGTTACTCCAGTCCCTAGTGTGGGAACTTGCACACAGACCACCCAGTCACAGTATATATAGTAGACCTTACCCTCCCTAGCTCTGCATCTTGACCTCTCTGTCATTTGCACTGCTAGGTGAGTTACTGCATGTAACTTAGTATCATACCCTATTAACTCTCTCATTTGCACTGCTAGTATCTGGCCTCTGTGCCTGCTTATCATTGACTTTGACCTTGTTGCCGTTGTTGTAGATTCATTTCCTCTTCTACCATCATCTATCCCACCCTTGTTTAGGGTTTACCAGCATAGCAGCAGTTGCTCTGCGACAGAGTCCCACTGCCGCGAGTCCAATCAAGAGCGCCATTTCTGCATCAAGCCACGTCGGCCACCCTCTCGCGCCGGCTGCTTGAACCCAGCGCTTCAACTCGCAAGTGCCCTCGGATTTGCCTCCGTGTTTCCGTCACTTCCAAAGAGCACCGCTCGTTGCACACAAGGACTTGTTGTATTGGATACACGGAACTCTGATAAGCTAAAAAGGGTACTGTTAAGACCGACTATCGTCAAGGGACAAGTTGTCAGGTCAGAACCCCCTGGTGTAGCTACACTCAAGGTCTGATGATGGTCTAGGCCGCGCGGTCGCTGTCAAGCACAGTGGCAGACAGGTGATGGTTTGATAGAAGGAATATTGATACAAAGTGGATAGACTGAGGTTCTAGCCCCATGTCTAATGGCTATTTATACATGTTGACCTAACTACTTTTGGACCAGTCCGAGGTAGTGGTAGCAAATCGGAGAAACAGAAAGGAAGAACAATGCACAGAGAACAGCCACTACTCTGGAAAGCCAATGAGAGAAAAGACCGTCAAGGTGCGGAAACAAGGAACAATAGAAAGGGGAAACATGAGGCAGAGATCAATGGAGAAGGGGTTGAACCCGAAACAGGGGATAGACGGAGTTGGATCCGAAACAGGGGATAGGCAGGGTTGGACCCGATGGAGTGGTAACGGAGGTATGGAAAGGCCGAGGGTTGAACCAAAGCAATGGTAACCAATCAGAGTTAGGTCCGAGGTTTGAATGGACATCAGAAGGCAACTGATAACATAATAGTCCGTGTTGAACGGAGGCAATGTGGATCAGGGAATGATGGAGGAAAGACGAGTTGAATCGTCAAGGCAATTGTAAAGAAGATAACTGGTTATCAAGGTAATCGAAGAAGTAAAGGAAAATAATAGGGTGTGAAGACCGTTCGTAACATTACCTCCCCTTTAAGACTCGTTGTTTGCGAGTGTTGCATTGTCGTCACTGAGTGGAGTCAACGGTGAAGGAGGAGACTCCGGCGTGGTATCATTGTCTTCAACAAGGGCAGGCACTGTCCTTAGTCTGGTCAAGGGCGTTGGTAGGAGTGGGAGCTGGCGGTCTTGGAGGTGGTGTGGGGGTAGGGGGAGTCATGCGACGTCGTTGACAGGGCGTTCGACCTGCGGCTCATTCTCCGTTCTGGACCGAGCCAGAGGTGGACGTGGGACTCGGTAGTAATGAGTATTAGCCCGGGCGTTGATAGATATTGCTTCGCGCCGTATGACAGTAGTGCAAAGACGAAGATCCCGATCCCTTCGAAGTTGCTCCAACCGTGCCAACCATTCCCACAAGATGAGATCAAAACAAGACCGCGGTACCCGTTGGTCCTGTGAGGCGACGAGCTGTTGAACCATTTGTTCGGTAGCAGCTAACTCGAGAGGAAGGCGTGCTGTGGGGATGGTCCTTGCACGGAGAAATTCCCGATCTCGTACTGCCCGTAGCCATGGCCCTTCACAGTCCAGTTCATCTGCTCATTGCCAAAGACAGGGGGAAGTTGTTGACGGAAGACCATGAGAAACGTCTGGGTGCTTCCCTGAATGGTAGCATTGGCCCAGTCAGGTCGATCTCCAGGCATAGTGGTATATTCAACGATAGGCGAGGGTGTAAACGTGCGAGCGTGGTTGATGGGGTCAGGAATGTCGAACCATTGGTCAATGAAACCATCATGGTCGGGGTGCTCCCAAACGAGCTGCAAATGCGCCATTCGGCAGAAGGCCCTGCGGCATCTGGGACTCCGATACGTACGGTTGCGTGTGAAATCGGCCGTGTTGATCTGGATGGTGTAGACCTCATCGTCTTCATACGCCTCCATGACGTGCTGAAATAACTCCATGATGACTGCCATAGACGAGAATAAAAGGTTAGGAAAGCGTGCAGCACTACTAGATGCAACATCGGCGATAGGAGAGTTGTTGAAAGTGGAAAGACGAGCATAATTGTGAAGGAAATGAATGAAGGCACTGCCGTGGCCAAAGAGAAGTTGGGGTATGAAAGGAAAGGAGTTTGGAAAGACATAGAGAATAATAGATCAATCAGATGGTATAGGAAGGGTGTAGTTTTTTGGCCAACGATTGACAGTTTGTTGGAAGTGGTACTCAATCAGGGCGTCCTGTTGGTGGGGATGAGGGAGGCCCAGAACAGTTTATATGATGTTGCTCGTGATCCCAATTGATCTGGTCCAACTGATCACGGTTTTCCACAAACAACATGATGGTGTCACGAGAAAACTGGTTGTGACTCGGGTATATTGGAAGGCCAAGACGGGGAGGGAAAAAACAATGGCGAAGGCGAAATAGATTGGCAGCTGGGCCGGAATGCCCTGCCAGCCAAGGAAGAACCAGGAACCAGGAAGGAGAACAGGGCGAGGAAAAAGGCAAGGTAAAAGAACATGTTTAGTCCCAACTTGGAATGTGGGAGCCGGCATTGGAACGATCCTTTATGTAGTGAGAACTATGTTCGAGTGTTCTCTGTTGGTCAGGGAGAACAACGGTGACGTGGTAGTAGATGTGAGGATGGAGAATACGAGGGCAGCAGATGCAGCGATAGCAAGGGCAGTAATGTCAGCGGCTGTACTCATGCTTGATTTCTTCGCTTTGTTTTCCCAAAACTCGGTCCTTATATACTGCACTAGGGTATTTCTTATGAAACTCCGCTATAGCTTCTGTGGCGTTCTCCATATCTTGAGGTCAGTCCGTGAGTTCTCCGAGTCTCCATACCCAGTCCACTTTACCAAGTATTTGAGTTTCCCTTGCCTGTTATGTCGACTATGGAGTATTGCCTCAACTTCATATTCTTCTTCATCATTGATGATTTCTGGGGGTGGTTCGGTGTATGTGGTCCGTACTCTGGTGTTTCTATAAACGGGGTGAGAAGTCTGGCATGGAACACAGGGTGGATCTTCCAGTCCGATGGTAGTCGGAGTTTGTAGGTGATTGGTCCCAGTACTTCGGTTATTTCGAATGGTCCATGACGTTTGGGTGCAAGTTTAGCCGAGGGCCTTGTGGTAGTAATGTTCTTTCCTTCCAG